>CAIGRB010094856.1:51736-88112 GCA_903798255.1 Fraxinus quadrangulata | reverse complement strand
GTAGATTTCTTAATGTGTTCACTGTATTTCTCAATTTTTTGGATAATTTAAATGCTTGTGTATGGGGACTGGGATAATATTGAGTATGAGTGATTGAGTGTCCTGTTAAATTTTATAGGGTCAATTCATACTTTTTCGATCCATAAATTGAGAAGGTAATTAGGTCAAAATCATGATTTGAAAGTGGCCCTTCTACAAGCTTAAGCTGGGATTAACATGGTATTGAGCTTAAAAGGCTTAAATGAGCAATTTTATCTGCATAATGCTAAAAGATTAGTTGGATAACAACTAAAGGAGCTCTTTTATGATAGTGTTTTACTTGTTTTTCTTGCTTTGTGTATTAAACAATGTAGTAGATGGTCACCATGGAAATAAGCACAGAAATGTTTGGATGTTGTTGAAAACATAAATTCAGATGCATTTATGAATGAGTAATGTAGACTGAATTTATGTTTTTGGTGAAAAATTGACCTTCTCTGAATTTATGTTTCTAATGGAAAATTGATCGTCGTTGACCTATCGGCGTTGACCGGTCAACGTCCGCCTCAGCTGGGATGGTGGGCTGGGTCCGTCCCTGGTTGTACACTTTGATTCTTTTGTTTGTTCCAAAAAATAAAAAATTTATTGAAAATCTGAAGTTTTTTTTCCTATTAGAATAATTTTCTTAGCTAAATTCAAGTCTAAATTATCAAGATAATTCTGGCATACAGCATGTGTTACGCCTCGACTTACGAGGTATGCTACGTGACAGCCAGTTATGCAAAAAACAAAGCAAAAAGGCCACAAAAGGTCCACCTCCACTTTGCTTTACCCTTTCACATGTGCACTCCAAGGTAACTGGACGAAGCCCTTGGACGCTTTATTCGAAGTGACTTCTTCCGAGGCAAGGCACCGCCTCCTACTGCAATGCATTTTCTAGGTGATTGACATCTTCTGTGAAGGAAATCTTCCACGAGCATTGCCTCGACCAAGATACTTTGTACATTTGGTATTGACGGCCTTAGAGTAAATTCACTCAGTTAGCTTTTTAGTCTGTAGGCCTATAAACCTAGGGTTATTGCATCTAGCCAATGATCAGATGGCCATATTTTTGTGACAGATGGAATTGACACAATATAGGTTGAATAGTGAATCATTAGGATGACACCACATGTCAAGCATCCAATAAACATCAACTCTTCTCTCTTTTGAAAGATAAAGGGCTTCAAATATAATCAGGATGAACTTGAGCTGAAAAGAAAGATGAAATCAGAGACTAAAATGCAACATGACATAAATTTAACCCTTGCGATGGCAAGTGTCAACCTTGTACGGTCACATGGGCAACTTTGCCGAAAGCAATTCACAATTTGATGATACCATGCAATTGCGGCTCACTGCACCATGCGATCACATGATTAAACTCTGAGCACAAAATTTGTTTTCTTTTTATGTGAATCTCTTCATGGAAAGCAATTGGCTCACATCTTAAATTTTATGAAGCTAAATTCAGTATTCTAGATATCATAACTTGGATATCATAAATTGAAGAAGAAAGTTAGGAAGAGTTACAACACAATTAGCATCAAAAGCTTTAAAATTTGTGGCTAGAAATTGAAGATTAAAAGCAAGAAAATATTGAAATTAATTGCCGAATCAATTGATGGAATTCAAGGGATGCAAAAATTAATTCTTTATCTTCTTCTTGCAACTAAATTTTTTGGGTGACGAATAATCAATATTTTTCTTGTTTTTTGTATAATTAGCATGCTAGACTAAATCCATTTAGTATTGGGTTGATGATGTAAACCATTTTTTTTTCAATTTAAGACATCATTTGTGTGGATTGATTGTTATCATGTTTATAATGGTTATTGAATGCTTGATCACCATTAAGTAAATAAGTGACTCATTTTGTTTCCAAATTATTCAACATAAGGTCCTATTAGACGTTAGGAATAACTGTGCCTTACGCAATCAAAATAGGTAATCTAGTGATTTAATGCGTTTCTAACTTATTCTAATTCGAGATAAAGACATTTCGGGTAGTATTTAGAAATATGTTTAATTTTGCTGCTCGAGAGGTTATGAAACAAAATATGCAATCTGTACGCAAATTAGATTAAAAGATAAAAATTGAGATTAATTGTAGGGTTGGATTTCCAACATGTTTTTCTCACATATAACGTTTCCAAAATTATCTTCAATTATATCTAGTTAGAATTTCGTAGAGTAATTAGTAGTTAGTAATATAAGACAAATAAATCATCAGTGGTGTGTTTCAATTGTTTTATTATCATGAATTGATAAAATTCAAGTTAAAGTCTAATTCACGCGGAACAATACTCTCAACTTATCAAAAATTACTTGTCAACGATCTCGTACGTTTACAAAATTTCACTGACTAATCAACTTGCTAAATACTGTACATAATTTTTTTTATCTTCAATTGTTCGTTGCTTGATTCTTCTTGTTTTTGGATAAAAAGAAAAATCCTAGTTCATATCTTAACCACTGCATGTAGTTTTTTAAGTTTTGGATACTAGTTAAAATATAGATGGGCAATGGCTACTCTTGAGAGCCATCTTTTGAAAGTCAAACAATTAATTTCAAAATTGTACAAACGAAAGAGCAAACATTAATTAAGATCCCGTTTGATTTGGCTAAAAAATAAAATTTTAATAAATTTTAATAAAATTTTAATAAAAGTAGATGAAATAATAATTGAATGATTGATAAAAATTGTGGATCTCATAAAATGTAGGTTTAAAAATGAGTTTGGAAAAATGAATTTTAAAAAGATTGAGACCAAACATTGAATAAATTTTACTTTGGGCAGTATATACAAAAATGATTGAGTCCATTTTTGTTCTTGTTCTTTTTTATTTATGTATTTATTTATTATTTGATTTTTTTATTTTTCTTGGGCTATATTTGGATAAGAATATAACCGACACTCTACAACTATTGATATGATTTTTATTTATTTTTTGTTATAAATACTCGCATTTTATCTGAAAAGGAACCTCATCTAGTTTCCAATAAAGATTGCATGAAAGTCGGAGTTGTGAACTCGTTAAATGTTTATATTTTGCTTCAACGATTTCGTGACGAAAGCAATTTGCCGTATGTTGATTAAAGATGGCACGAAAGTCTTGATTTTGAACTCGTAAAAATGTCTGTAAAATGCTTTAACAACTCCAAGATGGAAGTAACTCATTGAATGTTGGTTAAAAGACGGTGTGAGGGCTACTTCGCCATTCTTTTTCTGCACATCAAACAATCAATTTTAAATCTCGATGAAATAAAATTCCATCTAATCACAATGTAATTCTATAAGTATACGAAGTTGATCCATGGCTAGATTCTCAATATTTCTAATCAAGAAGGAAAATTTTTACATAGCATCTTTACTTTTACAGTTATCGGTGCAACCTTCGTTATATTTATATACTCATAATGAAAGAACTTTTCTCCTTTCTAGAAAATAGTTGCAGGTCTAAAATTAATCGTATCTTCATATAGCTTTAGCTATTTCAATTTGAAAACGAGTTATCATATTCTATGTTAAAAGATAGAAGAAGAACAACTACTCTAATATTCTTTTTCTGCACGTCAAACAATTAATCTCGAATTCTTGCCAATGAAGAGATACAACTATTTCATTAAAATTTACTTCAAACAAGAAATGTTTCATACTATTGTGATTCCCAAATGAAAATATTTATAGGAAATAGAAATGCATTCAAAGATTCAAAATTCAAATAAATATTCATATGTTATGCATTGCTGCAGCTTGACATGAGTCAAAACATCCGTCCTCCTCTCATTATTCTGCACTCTACACGAATGCAAAGAGACAAAATCTATACATAGAGAGAGAGAGAGAGAGAGAGAGAGAGAGTGTGTGTGTTTTAATTCAGAGAGAGAAAGCTCGAAGCTGTATATATGTCAGACGCAAGTCAGAAGCAAAGCCCAAGAGCTTCAGCTTCTTCCATTGACAAGAACTGAGAAAAACTCAGTACAAAAGAGTTTTTGCAGTTTTTGCTTACTGGGTTTTCCCATGAATCCAAACAAAATTAAAGAGGACGTGGTTTGCCAAATGAGTCCACTGCCGCTCCACCATGAACAGTTCTTGGACCCTCAATCTCAGCCTTCCATTGACGAAGATGCTTTCTCTCTCACCGGTATCGATTTCTTCCCGGATGATGACGATGACGACGTCAGCCAGACGTCATCTGATGCTGAATTCCCCCTTAACGGTGCCCCGTCTCGAAACCCTAATTTGCCAGATTTTGCTGTAATTAGTGGCGTTAGAAGCAATAAGAGGGCAATTGACTACCCACGGCTGCATATTAGCGCTGAGCCTTACATATCGTCTCAATTCTACACTTTCAATAAGGAATCCCATGCCTTGATGATCCAATGCTTGTCTGAAGGCCGGGTTGCTTCCCCGGACGAGATCCAGGCAGTGACTCCTGATGACCTGCTCGCTAGCTGGCGATCGGTGTGGAAAGACCGGAACGAGGATACAGCCTATTTGACTGCGTGGAAGCGTATCCAGGACAAGCTCACCGTCCATGTTGCTGACCCGGCCTCGGCTGTCGCCACTACTGGTAATAGCCGCTTTCTCTGCTTCAAGAATAATTTGAATCAATTTGTTTCCCATGTTGATCAATGGCAGGATATAGTCATGTCATTTCATGGTGTTGAGGATTTAAGACACTTAGGGCTTAGAGAAACCATAGAGAAAATCAAACAGGTCTGGACTGTGGGTGCTAAATTTTATGGGATTCCTGAGAGTTATATCAGGACTTGTGTTGCAGCCTGCCTATTGTGCGCAAATGACTCATCTGGGTGTGCGCCTAGATCCAAGAGGAGGAAGTTTGAATATACGGAGTCTTTTGATGTTCCCGCCAAGGAAGTGCCTTTTAAGTTGCAACAGTTGGCTGTGAAGCATAAGGTGGTGTTGTGCATACGACAGAAGTATATAAGGTACAAGCCATTTATGGCTGAGGTTAAGGATTACGCGTGTCATAGAGCTGGCGAGCCTGCATCCTTGAAGAAATCGCGGATTATGAAAAGGGAGCCCTATGTTTCCAAGCGATGTGGGTGTGGTTTTCGGATACGAGCAATAGTTCCTATATCCAATTACAATGAGAGGGATAAGACATTTGTCTACGAGGATGAGGGGACAGCTGTGTTTAAGCTGTACGCGGTGCATTCAGGGCACAAGCCTGGGCCATTGGATGGTAATGCAAGGATTATGCATCGAATGGTAGGGCATAAAGGCAGCGTTTTGATGGATGATGAGACTATGTACGGGGTGGCAGAAGAAGGGGAAAGCGAGGATTTTGGGTTCTTGGGAAATGATCCTGGGGATCTACAGCATTTGGCTTTGCAACGTGTACGGGAACTAAGGAAAGAGTTAGGGTTTCTTGAAGGGCAAATAAGGAGAACCCCACCCCAGTTGTTGAGGTCTTTGGTGCATGAACTCTCAGACATGGTGGGTAAGCTTAGAAATGCAGGAGGTGATGGCTCAAAATCTGTCGGGTTGCTGTCAGAGAAGCAACATCTAGGTGATGTCTTGGTGGTAGAGCATGATTTACCAGATTGGGGTGATGTCCATCAACTGAGCATCTATGGGGATGGCAAAGATGTAAATGTTTTTGAAGATGATGGGGAAAGCTTTGGGAGGACTCTTGGGGAGGTTACTTCTTGGGATCTGATGACACATTATAAGAACGAGAAGAATGTGCTTGGTGAAGCTGGCCAACAAGAAAAGTGGTTGAAATGTGTTGCAAATGATGAGAAGGGTATTGTTGGCTGCAGTGATTCTAAGCTGAACAAACTCTTGAGTCACGAGATGATAGATCCAGATTTAGGTCTTTGTAGTATACAGGTGGATGACTTCTATGCTGAAAATCCAAAATGGTTTGACTCTCCTTGTGAACAGGATCCTAGCGCAGATGGTGGTGATGGTGGATTCCAGCCTGGGGGGATTGTATAGATATTATTAATCTCGGTGAACCCACTCTAACATAATTCCGAGTTTTTCCTCTGCCATTCATCCTTCTTTTATTGTTAGAAGTGGGTTGTATATTTGTGTGCTTATCGCCCCACACTCAAAAAAACAAAAAAAAAATCCAGGCGCAAAGAACAAAGCATGTAAGCATCTCATAGCCTTTAGGTTTCTTTATTGCATGTATTTGTAAAATATATCCATTTTGGCTTCTCTGCTTATACTCTGACTCTCTACTGAACTTTTATGGGTTTTAAACTTGGTTTTCACATGATCTTTGATCAATGCCCCCATTTTTGTTCTATTCCTGTCGTATTTATTGTTTACTATGTTGTGTAAGTTGCTTTAATTGCTTAGATACAAGTGTCCGCATTATTCTATGGAAGTGCTTTTGTGTTTATTATTGTTGTTTTTGCCCTTTTTCCCTTTATCTATACATTCATTTCTTTCTCGAAGGAAGCTTAATTTAATGGTGATGAATTAAGCAGTAAATAACTCCTATTCCTAATTGTACAAGAAGGATATTCCGTTCTTTTTATAATATAAACATTTAGAAGTTAGACAGATATTCCATTAATTCCTAATTCTACTGCGGTTATATCTTCACTGCATTCTTATATGGTGGTTTTGGTATTATGCATTATGTTGCTTGATCGATACATTTGGCTTGCATGTCAAATAGCTAGTGATATCACTTGACCCGAGCGAGAGTTGTCAATTCTATTTGTCTGGCTTTTCCCTGTGTTGGCTGAGATTTATGTCAATCGGTTGACAGTCTAGCTAATACTTAAAATTCAATTGCTCAAGTTTGTATAAATTTCTTGAATCTATTCCTCTTGGCTAGAATACAATTATACCTATTGAATTTTTCTACCTCCTCCTGGTTACCATAACAATAGTTCGTGCAGTATGAGAAATTCTGACATGTTTCTTGAATCAATCTTCCTCAAACACCAAATGATAAATTAAGTGTAATCTTTCTAACGAGTCAAATTTTTTTTCGTCAAAATGAAATTTATTTCCCTTCAAAAATTTAATTAAATATAATCGTTAGATCATATACTAAATGATTGTAGTGCCCTTTTATTAAAATGTCTCTTAAGCAATCTAAGCAAAGTTGAGGAGGAAAACTTGAATGTCTAAATGGATATATGCATTCTTGTCAACTTTCCAACGTGTTTGATTCTTCCTATTGGTTTTGCTCATACGAAATAAGTAGCTTCCAAATAAATGTAAGGATTCCGAACGAACTCTCAATTCTTTCATTTTTTGTCTAGGCACTCTTTCTCAGAGAGAGGTTTGGTGAATAGAATGTCTGAGAAGATGCGAACTACTTGCACCTGAACACAAAGATCCTATGTAGCTTCACTATTCCCTGTTATTGGGTTTGGGCCTTTCTTGCACAACTAAGGTGGAAGGCAAAGACCTCCTTCCGAGGGGGCTGAGACATCAGTTAGTATGACGAGAATGTCTAGATAGTTCGAAATTTGTGCAAAAAGGAAGGAGAATTTGGTTAGACTTGTGAATGGAGAATGGCATATTGTCAAAATAATTCAACAAATAGAAATTATTTAGAAACTCAAAAGTAGTGGACAAAAAATTATTTTCTCACTCTAAAAGTTTCTTACGGTGGAAATTTCATCTAAATTTAACTAGGGGTGCAAAGGAGAGGGAAAAAAAATCTTCTGTGTCATTATTTACTGCTATGGAGAATATTCAACCTCTAGTTAACCTTTAGACTTGAGAGGATAATGTATCTTATCAGCAGACACTGATATGTTTTGTGCTTCCCTCTTCTCAAAGTTAATTTGAGGGATATTTTAGGTGAATAACCTAAGTTTGTTAAACATGCAAAGAGTTGATAAGAGTTGAGGCAATTATGATGCTGTACTTACAGATACTAATACATTAAATTAGGTAAACTGCCTTAATCTTTGCTTTCTATGTAATTATGGCTCAAGTAAAATGTTCAAGCTTTCTCCTATACATATATGCCTCTGTCGCCCTTCCATAATTGAAATTTTAATTGAATAGGGTTTGGTTATGATAGCTCATCCATATTCTGAGATTTCCAAAACATTGTTAAACATGTTCATAAGATATGGCAGTATGGGGTTTTACTTGACACTAGACATCAACACTCTTGCCATGTGATTGATCTACTTATTGAATAGGTGAAAAGGAAACCAGGTAGATCTGGAAAATTTTGGTAAATTCTAATTTAATTATAATACTGAATCTTACTTGGCGTTTAACTTCAAGGGCTAAGGACAAGAAGGAATTGTGTTCTCTTATAGCATTAGAGCATAGTTTGACGAATTTTCAACTTGTAAGAATGATGACAAGGTTTAATAGTTAGCTGTCAATTACCACGGGTGGTCAGTATTAAATGCTTAACTGTGGCAATTAATTGTGATGTTGATAATATCCTTGCTAGCAGTGGATGTATTTATTTAACTGGTAAGTTTCATTGTATAGTCATTTGTAAAAAACAAAATTACATTGCCTTGGGAGTGAATCACTTTTGGTGATAGATTTACAGAATTTTCAACAATGCCTGATTTTTTTGAAAATTGAAGAGGAAAGGTCTTTTTTATTTTGTCAACTTAACGAGAATAAAATTTTGCATTTGGTATAATACATGCCAATGTTGAGTTTGATATATGCCAAAATATCCAAGGACCTATGGTTTCTAAGAATGACATATTTCTCCATCTATTTCGAGTTTCCTAACAAAAGAATTCTAGGAATTCTATCTATCAAGAATAACTCGAACCATCAAAATGGGGCATTTAAATATGAAAATTTTGCTTTTTGATCCTTAAGTGAGAGGAGAAACAAGGGAGGGTTTCAATTCAATGTTGTTTATGTAGCATTTAATTCCCATCTTAAAATCTGCATTACTAATATGATTAATAAAATAAGAAATGATTTCATTTGTTTAATATAACAAAAGTGTACATAATATGATGAAGATGCGAGAAGAATAAAATTCATCAATATTTCGCTTTGATGGGCTATCCCTTCCTGTGAATGAGTTGCAACCTATTTTAAAAGTAACAGATGTAATTTAGCATTTTACGAGTTGTCAATTGGTGATATGTTATCTTATATTCCCCTGTTTAAGGAAAATCATTAACGTGGTCAATCTATTAACCATAATCTTATTCCCAATTTTGGCTCCATGTTTGAAAGCATCAAGATCTCTATTCATTAAATGCCAATTTGTAAATTAAGGCAACTAAAGTCACGAAGGTAGGTTAAAATGACTAGTCTTTCTTATCCGAAAGCAATCTCTCTTTCTTCATTTCACTCTGGCCTAATGATAATGAATGAAAGTCAATCTTTTAGTAAGTGTATATAAACAACTGTTTAGCGTATACATTGAAGACTCTAGGTTGGATGGTAAAAATTGGTAAGGATTAGAAATGGATTTTATTCAAGGAATAATTAAAGCCTGCCATCTTTACATATTCAAGCTTTTGATGGAAATTTCTGGTAGAAATCTACAGTTACAAGAGATAAATACAGATAATTCAATTTGGATTATGTTGGAGATCTTGTTTTTAGACAATTTAGGTTATTTCTTTTCTCATTTAGAAGATTAAATCTAGTTTCATTTTCTTTATATATGACATTGTCGTAATTCTTTATCGGACAAATTATGGTAGGTATGCATTAACTTCATTATTTTGGATGTTTTTGAACCCATAAATAGATTCTCTCTCTTTGGAATTAAATAGGCAGAGTATTTATACAAATTCTATATTCTTCTCCTTATTTTTTTCTCATTTACTTTTATTCTCTAATTTCTAACAGATTATATCAAGAGGCATGACGGATGAGTACAGCTCTGGAAGTCACTGATTTTCATAAACTGTACTTTCAGAATAAATATAAAAATATAATGATGTCTCCTTGGCAACTCTGATGTCTCTCTTCAGAAATTCTGTTTCTAGCAGCCCCTAACATGTTCGAAGGCAGTGTTGCTGTGAGCTCCTAGAAATATGTGCCCCACAAATTCCCATTTTTTTAAGGGTCATTTGTCCAGATACATCATGGCACATGCGTTGACATATAAATGTACACTACATGGATGACTTGTTTATTTTACCATTTGTACGGAGATTCGGGACAGTAGGAATGGGTCATCACATAAACTAAAGAACATTCAAAACAATTATATATCAGCACATGTAATTCTATTTGTCTTTCCTGACACCAATTATCAAATGGAAGATTATAAATTTTCTGATTTCATTTTCTTGCATGTTTATATGTAGTAAACTATAAATTGTCTGATATCATTTTCTTGCACTTTTTTTATTTTTTTTTGTAGTAAATGAATGAAAAATGCATCATCTTGGTCTTGCTTATAAGTGAGTTCCATGAACTCTTGGAAGGGTGACTTGTGTTTTCCTTTAGCACTGTGGCTGCAAATTTGCAGCTAATTAGGTTTATCCACATTATTGCACTATGTTTTAATCTTATACACAACAATCATTTTAGTTTGCTCTCAAATCTCTTCCAGTCCAATTCAGAAACCTTGGAAGCTATACTTATAATTGAACATAATGGTTCTGATTGAAAATATTGAAGTTCCATATTGAAAAAACATTTTAGATTAGTGCATTTTGCCTGTAATGTTTTTCCATTGATTTTTTGCAACTTATTATTATTTTCATTGATTTTTTGCAACTTATTATTATTATTATTATTATTATTATTATTATTATTATTATTATTATATTTTTGCATATTATAGTTTTAGATTTCCATGTGAGTTCAGGTTCGAAAAAATAATACCTATTATTGCTGCTGAATGAGTTCTGTCTTGTTTAGAACTGTGGGAAGAATGTTTTCACAATTCTGAGGACCACCATGAACAATTCCAGAATGTTGTCTGTTGAAACTGAAAAGACCATGGCTTTGTCATGATAATGAGATGAGATTTTGGTGAGTATCTGTCTCTTACCAGTTGGTGGTTTTTTACCCTGATTACATTTTCTTCCCATGCAGCAATACAAGTTCAATATTTCACCCCCTGAGTGAAGGCCTTTTGCTGTGTTCTTTATTTTCAGTAACATTATAATGTTGTGCTTATCAGTTGTAGGTTCGGAGAATTTTGGATGTTGATTTGTCTTTAGTGACGCACTATCTTGTCTTGTATTTATGAACCGTTTGTTTTCTGTTCTTAAAAGTTTGGTACAGCTTGAAAAAGGTTTCTCCAAAGTACTTCTTTGCGGTAAGATAATGGATGTCTACATCATTTGCCTTAATTCGAATGATATCCTGGGTCGTGGCTCTTCTGTACACCTTTGCCTTAGAATGTACTTTATCTTAAAATTTGGCGTGCCCTTTCTTAGGAGGAATATGGTAGTCTGGTAGATAACACTGCAGCATGCTTTCAAACTGACTTTTACTGGTGGTGTAATTTACTTTTTATTGAAATCTGTCTGCCTTTTCAACTTCATTTCCTGGAATTTTCAGTTGCCTTAATGCTATGTAGCGTGGCTGGTGCTTAGCACCCGCCTAGGTGACAGTGGACCCCATTGGTTCATTGTTCAATGAATCAAAGTGCATCCCAACTTCGTTGTACTGAACCAGTGAGGTCCGCTTCCACCTAGTTTGGTGCTACATAAAATTAATCATTCTTAATAGGTTGCCCCAGGTATCACAAAGCTGGACCATAGAGGCTTCAGAGGTCAGATTTGGTCATGTTTTGAGGCTGCAGAAGTAGCTGCAGCTTTGATAAATTTTGTTGTCGTTCTCTTAAAAATCTTGTTTGACTTTGATGGAACTCCAGTCACCTCTTTCTTCCATTTTGACACAAATCTAACCCAAGAAAGGGTGTGAGGCATAAATAGAAACGTTTATGAGCATGTTTAAGTGAAAAATAGTTTTGTTTCCGAATTGGTTTGGCAATGTTACTTATTTCTTAAGAAAAGTAACATATTTTGAAAGTAACTCTTACTTACGGTCAAGCAACTTATTTCCAATTTTCGCCAAAATATATTTATAATGAATTTATTTATTTATAAATAAATTTACTTGTTAGTGAAGTTTTAAGCTTAGCCAAACATGCTCTATGTCCGAGAAACTGAAATATGTTCTTGGCATCATTTTGGGGTTCGTCTTGATAACTGTACTTGTTTGCAATTGTCCAGGGTCATGCTGAATGTCTGATCAAATGCTGGTTTATCATATGATGGCATGCACACGGCGTGTTCTATTTATGGACTGTTTTATGTTTGTAATGTCTGGTTGACATGATTTTTTCTCTTTGTTTGATGAACTTTATGTGAAAAGTTCTCCCATCTTTTTTTTTCACTTGTGCTGCAGCTCTAACTCTATTCAGAATGGGACCAATTTAAGATGAATTAACATTGACTTTGTACATTGGAACTTCTCAAAATGAATAGGCATAATTTGGTACTATGGAAGGGGTGGTCGCATTATGATTTGGAAGTAATTGATATGGATATCTAGGAACTTTTTTTAATGCCATACTAGGGCGTATTGAACAGTAAAATGTACTCAATTTTAACTTCTATTTTCATTTATAGCTTGTTTGAGCCATATTTTTGATATAGAATGTATGATTAAAAAATAAGGAAAAATTTTGGGTTTGCATGTAATATTATTTTATTGAAGAATGTGGTTGAAAATAAAAGAGAAATATGTATTTTGGAAAAAATGGGGGTTCAAACATGGGTTTAATAATATCCAGTACTATCTAATTCACATTACGAAACACGACTTCAGTTTTTCCTGATGTCTAGGTGCAGCTAGACGTGTAAGCTTGGAGTGACTCTGAACAGGCTTTTTGTTGAGTGACTGGTTAATTTCACTTGTGGTAGCTTGATTATGCCTCAGGAGGAAGAGGAAAAAACTAAAGGTTTGCATAGTATTTCTGTTTGAATTGTCGAGCTTTTAGCAAATTTCCTAGCTTGTCTTGAATAGTGCAGAAAGGGAGTCAAGAGGATGTTGTCATCATTAAGATTGGACTTGTTGGTTCCGCCCTGGTCAAGGCTCTCCAATGGCACTAGCCTGCTTGTTCTTACCATGGATCAACGGCAATATCTGCTAAGCTTTTCGTTGACACAAAATGTGCCTTTTTAAATATTTGGTTGTAGGGAATGTAGCATCAAATTAACATGTGAGAGCAGCTAGATTTGCAGGAGCGGAGTTATTTACGGGAAGTAATTTTTGCCTTATGTCAACTAAGTAATTTATTTTCAATTTTCACCAATTAAAAAATTATTTCTTTAATACTTGTGAACATATAAATTTACTTGCAAGTGAACTTTTCAGCTTATCCAAATATGCATCGTGACTGACTCACAGTTGACGTGGTTTTGAAGATTTCTTGCTATCATTTGGGGGTTTGTGTTGAGTCTGATTGACATGATTTTTGCTCGTTGTAAGTTGTGAAAAATATTTGCATTTTTGCTTTACTCGTGCTCCAGCTCTAACTCAATGACATAATGAGGCAGTGGCGAAGGGAGGTGGGCGACAGTGGGGTCCTTTGCCCCCACTGAAACTTGAGAAAAAAAGATTATGACAAAATATATCAATGCTGCAGCTACTTCTGCCTCTCTTGAATAATTACATGTTCGGTTCACCAGGTTAAGCAAAGCACATTTCCTAGCTTGTTGATTATTAAAGAAAAATGAGGCAAAGGGATGTCGGCAGCATAACATTGGAGACTAGTTGAGTCCTCTACGGTCGAGGCTCTACAAAGGCACTGGCCTGCACTTTCTTTCCTTGGATCGGCTCGAGCTTTCATTTGCGAAGCTTTTAATTGACACAAAATGTGTCTTTTCAAATTTTCGGTAGCATCATGTGAGAAAGCAACTGGTTTTGCAGGAGCTGACTTGTTTATGGGACCTCAAGCTTTTTGTATTGTTTTCCATATGAAATTCATAAAGAATGGCTCCTACAAACTTTGAAGAAGTATAATATTCTTCCAGGACAGACTTTTTATTTGCTTTCAAGTATCATTTTCTCTGTCATATTTCCCAGTATTTGAATTAGCAATGCAATTTCCAATAAATGTGCGTGTAAGTTCCCTAAGCTTTCGTTTTAATTTTGGTGTTAATTGTTCACATTTTTACACACCAAGCTCCAAATATTGCCAGATGGTGGCCCCTATTCTTCCCACTACCACTTATCCCTCCACCACCATTTCATCACCGCCACAAACAGAGACCAAAACCCTGCTTGAAACGAAACTATCAAGCGGGAAATCTCACATTTGAATTAGCACTTTTCACCACCATAAAACGCAACATCTCTGGATGCAACAAACTGGAATCAAATCATTGTGGTCGTGAAAAAGGTAAAGTAGGCAATGGTGCTGAAGGTGATGCGTATGGCGGGTGATTGAGATTGGGGGGGCGGGGTGAGAATTGGTGGAGGAGAAGCTGAGGAATTGAGTGGGCAAGACGAAGGAGACGATGGGAACTACCGTTGGAGAAGAATTTGGAGATGGTGATGTAGGAGCCGTCTTATTAACAATTCCTTTTCTGTATTTCACCCCAAGACATTAGTATAGTAAAATTTACACCCTAAATTTCCTATTTCCAATCTTTGGTGGTTTTTTGCAATTAAAATGGCTGATCGGGTAATCCAGGGGAAGGTGAAAAAACTAGTGGGTTTTCTTGGGTTCCCTATAGGGCTAGACAATTGGCACAAAATGTTTTTTACATTCGATTAACTCCAATGGAATAAAAAATTCGACCATTTGTACGGAATGTAGACTCGAAGCAATTGTGAATATTTAAATACCTAGCGTATCTTTAACAGGTTAGGCTGTAATCTTGTACTTATTTACTTTCAATTTTCACCAAAGTAGTATATTGAAAACTCATTGATTATTTCTTCATATTGACCATTTATGTAATCTACCAAATTATTCTAGCAATTAATAGCAAAATCTAGGAATTAAGTTTAAAAAATAAATAATAAATTTGAGTGACATGACCAGAAAATTGAGAAGTAAATTAACAAAAAAATAATGTTCGGTTAAAAATTTAAGAGAATTCAACACCAATTAGAACAAAACAACACAATTACTAGTAAAAAATGTCAAATTGTTACCAAATATTAGGAAAAAATGGGTAAACTTGGCTAAAAATCGAGCCAAAATTGAAGAAAATAATTAGTAGAAAGAAAAGAAACGATATGAGTTTGAATTAAAATCTAAATTTAGTTATCTGTCCAATTGTGATAATCGGTGAATATGGTTCATCAATAATCGTTCAATACTTCAGCCAATTTGAGGGTTTCGCATTTACAATTGTGATGATTATGCATAATTGGTTATGATTTAATTAATTAATTGTGATGGGCAATTACCTAATTAGGTTGGCTGGCTGGAGGATNCTCTCTCTCTCTCTCTCTCTCTCTCTCTCTCTCTCTCTCTCTCTCTCTCTCTCTCTCTCTCTCTCTCTCTATTTTAACATGTTCCTATTTAGGATGGAAATTGCTAAAACAGTGGGAGAGGTGCACATCTAATGCTACATCGTGCTGAAAAAGCTAGTGCCCTTAGTCAACAAAATTCCAGGTTATGTAAATTATTAACTGTATGAAGTATCCGAGGTTTATTTAATTATTAAATGTGAAAAACTTCTGATCACAGAGATGGAACACTTTCCTTCTTTCACTTATTTCTTCTAAGATATAAGTTCTAGAGTAACTTGTCAAGACTTGTTATACGATTGGAGAAGTGATGAGAAAAGTACGAAAGCAATCTCTTTTTAAGCTTTTCCTTACGGCTTGTTGTTTTAGAATTTTTTTTTTTGGCACTATTCATTTGGAAGTAATAATGGTTCTCACTTGCTAGCCTTATACTGGGAACTTGCCAAGAAAGTAGTCGGATCCATAACTTTGAATTTTAATTTTAAGTATATATATGTTTATGAAGAAGACTCCAATCCAAAAATATTGGGATTAAATGTGCATTGATCTTTGATACATAGAGGTTTTACGCAATGACAGATCCATCACCCGATGAACAGACTTGGCCCTTATATTTTGGGGGCTTAATGAAAACTTCAAATATGAGGCCCAAATGAATATTAAGCCCCTTTTTGATAAATATTAAAATCAAAATTTGAGCAGATTTTGATAAAAGTTTATAGAATGTGTGGTTAAAAAGAAATTTGCTTAAACTTAATTGTTGACTTTAAATTAGAAAACAATTAAATGCAATTTAAAAACAATTAAACATAACACGGAAAACTAGAAGACAAAATACAAAATCTAAACTTTAGTACAAACATAAGAAAAGAAAAAAAAGAATAATAAGTCGATCGGAAAAATCACAAAGCAAATTACATACATAGAGAAACATTGTTTAATTAAAATATTAATCAATACAATGACATTGAAAAATCGAAAAAAGGACAAACAAAACGAAATGCGTGTACTTAGAGAGAGAAACGAATACCAATGGATTTAGCACTAGCTCTTTGGATAAATGTAACACACACCATGAGAGCATTAGAAAAAGAAATGGCCATAAATTTTGAAGAGAGAAATGTGATATTTTGTTTCTTGCTAAGAAAAAAGAAAAATGATGGTGGGAAAGATAAATTGTCAAATTAATTATATATAGAGGAAATAATGACCGTGATATATTTACATGATATGTGATAAGTTTTATGACATTTATATAATTTTTTTAGAGATGTTTGTATTTTTAGATTTTATTAATTTCTTGTGTTTGCATATGATAATTTTAATTTAAAGATTTTCTTAATTATAATTTTTGTTTTCTTCAACCAGTCAATTAACCTTACATAATTTGGGGTTCACGTCAAAGCGGGACCTTAGGCGATCGACTACGCCTAAGGTTGTCAATGTATTGAATTTTGATTTGAATCCAATCCGATTCAGATGAAACTAATGGGAGATGAATTTAAGGTTTCAGTTTGATAACCCAATCAAAATTCAAATTTGATAACACGTTAACTAAATAGATATAAGAAAGTCAATTTGCGTGTACACAATATTCTAAAAAGTTTAATGCGTGGCGAAGGATTGAGGTTTCAGGTTAAGAGAGTCTAGACGAAGCCTAGGCATTAAAAAAACGTAAAAAAATATTTTTCTAATTTTAATATTGTTTTAATTTTTTAATAAATCTAAAAATTATTTAATAATACATACAAATTATAGTATCAAATGCAATTTTAAGAACTTAAAAAAATAAATAATATAGTATAATAGTGCTAATTGAAATATTAGAAGAGTTCTAAATTTTTATTAACTAATAAAAGATAGAAAAAATGATTAATTTAGTAAAATATAAACAACTATTTATATTATAATACAATACACTACACTACAGTGAAACCAAATGAACAATACACTACAGTCAAACTAAATGGATTATTCCACATTGAAAGTTTATAACAAAATATTTGGAAATATCATCTATAAATAAGTGAGTTAATAAATGGGTAAACAACTTTTTGTGCATTTCAATCCAATTGGCTAAAAATTAAAAAAGTAAAAAAATTTATAATTATTAAACCCGAATTGGAAAAATTGAAAAAAAAAAAAAAAAGAAGTTAAGTTCAATATTGTTTTCATTTTCCTAATTTCTTTAGTTTCAGATCGGGTTATTAGATCAAATATCCGATAACATAACAAATTGGATATAGATTTAATAATCAAATATTTGTTGAATTATCGAATTTAATAATTATTTTTATCGGATTGTATCGGATATGGGCAAATATTGTCCATATCCAATCTATTTATACCTTTACCTACGCTGCCTATAGTCAGGGCTAGCCCTATTGGCGAGCACAAGAAGTTGTGCGAGCTAGATCCGTTGGGAACAATTTTTTTTCAATAATGCTATAAATACAAACAAATTTGATAGAAAATGTTTACAAGACAACACTTGGCATGCATTCATTGGAAGATGAAAAAAAAAAGAATAGGCAAATCACATTTCGCCACGTCACCATCGGTAAAAAATCTGTCAAAAATTTTCAGTACTTTAGGGTTTTTCCTTTTTTTTTGACAGTATATATATGGTAATTCATTTGATTTTCAAACATCTATTTTAACTCAGTTGGTTAGAGCTTCATCATCCCAATTGAAAGTCCTCCCAAACCAAATTACTGTGCAATTTTTCTAGTTTTACAATTTTTATCAAAATTAATGCAATATGGAGGAGATTTAAACCTGTGAGCCCTCTTTAAGATTATTGAAAGTTTGACCATCATGGCACTTCTTGAATTTTGACACTAAATACAACAAAATAATATATGTTCAATTTTAGCGGGTTTAATGCAATTGGAAAGATTTGAACTTGTGCTCTTTTTTTTTGAATTATACAAAACTTGGTCATTATATCTTTTGGTGAATATTGTTAATATATATAACAGAATTATATATGTTTAGATATTAGTAAAATAATTGTTATATTTAAATTTTAATATTTTATTGCGGCTGACGGTCAACGGTTAACGGCCTCCCGTACTTATTCAAAATCCCGGATCCGTCACTGATCTTACGTTCAACTCAACTAAATTGGATGAGGGTAAAGCAACATCACCCGTGTTAATGAAGATTTACCAGTCAACATGGATGAACACGGTAATGCAGGTATGTATGTGAAAAAACAAAGTTTGGCTTCAATATAATGATAAAGCAGTAGAAGAGGATCCATGTAACCAACCCATAAAAATTCGAATAAGATTTGAATGAGTTGAGTTTAGGGGGAAAAAGGAATTTTTGAGATCCAGGTAACATATGCTACCTCCTGGTTGTGTTGTATATAGTTTATAGGCTTTGATGTGTTTGCACATCCCCACTATTTACAATCTCAATTTATTTATTTAACTAGCTTTGTTGGTATGAAAGCAATGTTGGAGACAATGACACCAAAAAGTGTTATAAATAATGAAGAAAATATTCGATAATTTCGATAGCAATTTGTTGTGATAATAGATGAGAAAATAATATGACACAATATGAAATAATTGATCACAAACTCAAGAATAAAATAATGGCAGATGAATGGAGATTTTACTAAAGTATGATGAAAGAATTACAATGATTATATATTTTTGATTTGTCTAACTTAATNATTCTATATTCAGTATCACTACCATCTAAAGAAGGTGGAACCAGCCTGCATAGGCCAACATCACTGATTTTGCTGACATAGTTTTTGTCTAAGAGAATATTGGCAGGTTTGAGGTCGCGATGCACGAAGGGTTCTGGCCTTGCCTGATGAAGGAAAAGCAGGGCAGTTGCGATTTCAGTAGCTATCCTAAAGCGGGTGGCCCATGGTATGGATGGAGTGCCATTCCTGCAGTAGAGTCTGTCTTCTAAGCTGCCATTTTCCATGTGCTCATATACAAGGCAACCATATTCGGGGCAGGCGCCCAAAAGGATAACCATATTTGGATGTCTCAGGCGACTCAACACCTCAACCTGCAGCGTGACATATCAAATAAACAGTAGATTAAAATTGACGTTTGGAGATGTTACATTTTGAGATTCTTCATTCTTATTTATCCATGTGAATTTATCCTTCGGACGAACATGATTATCCAGATTAACAACAAAACTTATTTCTTATTTTGATTGTATGAGCGATGTTTTATCCTCTCTTCCAACTTCTGAAATTTTCTTTCAGAATCTTCTTGCATTTGAAAAGAAGTCAACAGTAAGCACAAGCTTCTCACAATCATAGAAAGTTTGTCTATTATCTTCTATCATGAACTAGGAAAAGTGCTTCAAATATGATGATAAAATTGGAAACTATCAACAAAGAAAAGTTCAAGTCTTTAGGTTAATAATAGTTATCTCAGTATTGGCCCATGAATAGCTTCCTTAAGCCCGCGAGCATATACTAGCCTTAAGATAAGTATTGTCCTGTTGCCTGAATCTCATTCTTCATTCACCAATAGTGTGAGTGCATAAATAGAAACGTTATTTAATTATCAGATTGTTACACAGAAAGGGTGGTGTTTAGAT
Organism: Fraxinus quadrangulata; assembly: GCA_903798255.1. Lineage (NCBI taxonomy): Eukaryota > Viridiplantae > Streptophyta > Magnoliopsida > Lamiales > Oleaceae > Fraxinus > Fraxinus quadrangulata. The sequence continues at coordinate 68,107 of CAIGRB010094856.1, read as the reverse complement.
TTGGCGTTTCATCTTTAAAGGTCAACTTAGGAGTAATCCAATCATTTATAAGTTGGCTTATGTTTACATCTTTATTCGATGTGGAATTCTATCTCTTAACATGCCCCCTCAAGATGGTGGCTCGTTTGAGCAGACCAATGTTAAAATCCGTATGCTCGCTTTTGGAATCTCAACCGAATCGAATTGCTCGTTGGAGCTTAATGGACTCTAATACCATGTTAAGATTTGGGGTTCCATCTTTCAAGGTCAACCTTATTAAGAGAAGTAACGCAATCCTTTATAACTTGACTAATGTTTACATCTTTATTCGATGTGGGATTCTATCCCTTAACAGGTGGCATGTCCTTATCTGAACAGAAATCGTTGTTAATTCACTGGAAAACAAAGAGATGGCAAATTTCCTATTTGACATGGGAAGTTAAATAAAGCTTGCCTGAAGTTCACAAACCCATCGTTCTTTATAGTTCAATGCAGTAATCCTAACTGCAATTAATGACAATTTTCCAAATCTTGTTTTAACGAGAGAGAGATCCATACATGATACAACCAAATCTAAAACCACGAATTAAAAGGGAGGCATGGTGATATATGTAATTGCCATAATGAAATAATGGGTAATAAGTACCTCCCGGTGGAATTGTTTTTGACCTTGTGAGATTTCTGACCTCAAAACTTTAATTGCAACAGATGTGTGATCGAGAGTGGCTTTATAGACAGGTCCATATCCACCTTCACCTATTTTTTCTGAATCTGAGAAGTAATTAGTTGCAATTTCGATTTCTTCAATTGAGTATTTTCTGCATCTAATTTCATTGCGTGCTAGTGCATTGATGGCTTTCATTTTCTCTTCAGCTTCATGTTTGAACTTTATCTCTGCACGCTTTCGCTTCTCAGACTCCAATTCTGCTATGCGTTGCGCCTTTTGTGCTATTTCAACTGCAGCCTTACACTTTTGCTTCTCCCTCTCTACCATATCCATTGCAGCCTTTTGAGCATCCTTGACTTCTATTAACTTGCATGCCTCATCTGACGGCCATGGATCAACCTCCCTTACCTGCTAAAAACTATATGTTGTGAAAAGCGAAGATGATACTGAATTAATCCAATACCAAATTATTGGAAAACATAAGAGATTATAGCTACAATATGAAGTAATTGATAACAAGAACACAAGAACAAAATAATTTGTAGAGAATGAAATTCTTTTTATAATATAGAGAAAGAATACAAGATTTTATGTTTATGATTTGTCTAACTTAATCTAAAATATAATGAAGAGCTAATTATATATAAGTGCTATGTCGATCCCTAAAAGTAGAGTTATAGATGAAACAGAATGCAAAAAACTTTTTGAAAATGGATTTGGAGATCAAAACTCTACGCACAACACAATAGATGGCGTCCCAACGCCAAGTCTCTGGAAAATTGCTCATTTGGTAATTTTTTTTAATTCTTTTGTCCATATATTGATTCTTTTAAGTACAATACAAATTTCAACTCCCAATAAGTCTTCCAAATAGAACTTCAACTAAAATTTGTCACATAGACTTCAAATATAACTCCAAAAGAATTCCAACAAATATAATTCCTCTTAATGTCAACCTTAATTAAAATTGTTAATCATCTTCAAAATATAATTTGGGTTACACTCTAATTTTAACAAATTATACCTTGACACGAATCCACATCAATGAGTAAACTTCAAAAATTCTCTACCTAGAGACAAACTCCATTGCAAATAATTAACTTCAACTCTTCAACAAAAACCACAAACAAACTTCTCCATCAAAATTTACAACTTGGAAATACACTCCATCTCTACCACAAAACACAAATGGGTTCAAACTAAAAAAACCCGAGTAATCAAAATTCCAAGAATACCCTTAGACACCAAATTTTTCGAATCATGAGCAACAAAATTAAACGTGATTAACAACCACCAAACAAGGGTGAAATAAGCCATGTAACATAATCATCACGAAATGTTTCAATTGAAGGATTTTTACTAGAATCATCACCTTCAACAACGAACAAAACATATTTAACTAAATCGACATCTTTGTACCTATGTGGAGGCATATTCTCAAAAAAGGGATCTGTTTCTAAAAATTGAATATAATGACACTGTTGGTAATGGGAGGAATTATCCATAACTTTCAAACTTGACTTAAACATATTCATCAAAGTAAACCCCAAACAAATCTCCGACAGTGAACTAAACTCACATTCCATCAGAGTCCTTAAACTATGATGATCCATCAATGATTATGTAGAACCTTGCAAGACATATAAATGAGACTTTTTTCCATTCCTACAACACAATATGAGCATCTCTACAAACCTTCAAGACTTCACATTTATCTATGAATTTGTACCCTTTCAAGTCAATAGTACTTAAAGAGATAATATTTTTCTTTAAATTAGGAACATGCCGCATTGCATCAAGTGTTCTGATGCTTCATCAATGAACTTAATTCTGACCCTTCCTATACCAGCTATCGGACATGTGTATTATTATCGGTCACAACAATACATTTGAAAACTTTTTCATATATTGTAAACGAATCCCGATTGGGACACTTATGAAAAATGTAAGCCATATCAAGACTCCAATCATCTTCTGGGTTGGAATCACTATCAGAAACATTTTTCCAGCACTGGATTCACCTGAAGTATCTAATTACTTTTCCTTCTGATTATCTGTAGCCAATATTTCTTTATTCGGTAACTTATAGCAATTCTTAACCAAGCGTCCCTTCCTCTTGCAATAATTACAAATTTTGTTTGTGAAGTTAAACCTTAATTTGCCCCTTCGAGAACCACTATCAACAATAAGGCCATCTCTATAAATGTGATACTTTATCTTTTTCTTCGAATATAGAGCATCATAAATATCTTTAGTGGTAAGTATCACGACTATATAGGATCGTATCTCTAAAAGATATTTATGAAGCGGGCAACGAACACAACAAAATTAAACCCAGACCTTCTTCATCATATTTAACCTTTAAAGTTTCAAGATCATCATTGATTTCCTTAAATACAGCTAGGCAATCTTCAAGAGATGTACTTTCTGTCATATGATGAGAATAAAAATGTTGGTCAAGTGTAATTTACTAGTAAGAGTTTTAGTTATGCATAATTGTTCTAATTTTAACCATAAGACAGTGACAGACTTCTCCTACAAAACATCGTGAAGATTGTTATTTGAAAGATGAAGGTGAATTTGTGATAGGACCTTCCAATCCTTACGTTGTTTCTCTTCCTAATTCCAAGTTGTGGACATCTTGTCAAATTCCAATAATGCATCGTCTAAATCCATCTGAGTGAGTATTGCTCACATCTTTACTTAACATAACAAAAATCCTGTACTGTGATACAAAAGCGAAATATCATATTTCATGGTTGCCATACCAAAAATAAAAAATCTCCCTATGATTTAAGCATTAGCTCTGATATCAGTTTGTTATAAATAACGAAGAAAATGCTGAATAATTCCGATACCAATTTGTTATGATAATAGGCAAAAAAATTATATTACATAATAGCTTCATTCGCTCTTTCTAAGCCATTTGAGTGGTACCAACCTACTTGATGACTTCTTTAGATCGTCCCACATATGTCGAAGGACATGGTGGCTGTGGACGATCGAATCGTTGTTTTTAGCCAGAACGTTATAATTATTGTTTTATACGAAAGGAAACGATATTTATGTCGTTACAGTTACGATTTAAAATAGAGCGATTTCAAGCTCGTCAAATTTGTACTAAAACGATATGGATGTCATTATGTTATTCCATAAATTTGATACATAACGATATCTTTATCGTTTGAGTACAATTTTAACGACATTGATATCATTTTAGTTTAAATCATAACTAAAACGATATATATATATTTTCTACAAAAAAATGACAATTCGATTGTCCACGGCCACCTGATATGCCTCCGTCATACATAGGACGATTGAAGAAGGTCATCAAGTGGATTGATACCCCTCGAACGACTTAAAAGGAACAAATGAAGATATTTTATTTCTGTAGGAATAGTTTGAAGGTGCTAAACAACNTATATATATGTGATTTAAAACTCAAAGTCAAATTACAAACAAAAAGATCTGAAAGTCGTAAGGAGCTTGGTTCGTTTTGTGAACAAAATGGCCTTGAAAAAATTGTTCATCATTCTGCAAAAACAAAAGTAAAAAATTTTCCTTGTTATAAAATAAGAAAATATTTTCAAAAAGAAAAGAATTTTCAAAAACTATCTTATTCAAATTTTTTTTTTCTAAAAAACGATTTTCAAATAAAAGGTTTTCAAAAAATTCAAATGTTATTTGTTTTAAATGCAAGCAAAAGGGACATTATTCCATTAAAACTCCTATGAAAAGAAAAATAGATGAGGATATTAAATTTGAAATCCTTAATCTTATCAATTCTTCAGAAGAAGATTATTTTGATTCTGATTCTAAATTAGAAATGGTATATCAACATCAAGAAGATTTTGATGTTGAAACAAGCTCTAATTCATCTTCCTCTTCAAAACAAAGTAAAGAAATATGTGGTTGCAAAACTAATAATGTTCTTACTCAAGAAGAAGAACTTATTTATGAAATTGTTGAGAAAATTGATAACCCTCAACTAAAGAAAAAGTTTAATTCTCTTCTTCCTTCAAATTCAAAATTTTCAGCTGAACCTTATAGTATGCATAATATTATGAATAAGTTTAAAGCTGAATCATCCAAATCCTCTACTTTTGATCTTAAATCAGAAATTAATACTATGAAATCTCAAATTTCACTTCTTCATAGTCAAATGAAAGATGTTCGTATGGAAGTAATTTTCTTGAAAACTAAACAAGATAATCAAACCAAATATGAGTCTGATTCTTCTGAATCCAAAGAGTTTTCTTCTCAAACCTCAAAATATTCTATTATTCCTCAAACCGATGAATAAAATGTTAATGTTATTAGCTGTATTCAATTTCAAAAATGGTATTGTCAAATTGATATAATTATTAATAAAGATTTTAAACTTCATACTAGAGTGTTAATTGATTCTAGTGCAGATCAAAATTGTATTAGGGAATGATTAATCCCTATAAAATATTTTGAAAAAACCACTGAACATCTTTATGATACTAGTGGAAAGAAATTAAATATTCAATATAAACTTTCAAAAGCTCATGTTTGTAATTCAAATATTTGTTTTAAAAATATATTTTATCTTGTTAAAGGTTTAGACCAAGAAATCATTCTTGGAACTCCTTTCATTGTTCAAATTTATCATTTTCAAGTTGATTCAAAATGATTAACTACAAATATTTTTGGTCAAAAAATTGTTTTTAAATTTACCAATCTTCCTTCTTTTAAAGATGTAAATTCTTTGAAAGAAGCCTCAATTTCAAAAATAATTAATAATATTAATTTCAAGAAAAAGCATGTTCAATTCTTAAAAGAAGAAATAAGATTTTCAAGGATAGATGAATAGTTGAAAGATTCTTCTTTTCAAAAGTATATCTCTTTTTTTCAAAAACTTATCGAAGAAGATATATGCTCCACTATTCCTTATGATTTTTAGAATAGGAAAAAGCAGTTTGTGTCCCTACCATATACTCAAGATTTCCAAGAATCTCAAATTCTGACAAAATCTCATCTTATTCAAATGAATAAAGAATAACTTGATCACTGTATCGAGGAAATCAATGATTTACTGGATAAAAACCTTATCCTTCCAAGTAAATCACCTTTGAGTTGTTCAGCATTTTATGTCAACAATTCTGCTGAAATTGAACGAGGAGTTCCTCTTTTAGTTATCAAAAGCTTATAATATACTCAGTGTATTAAATCAAAACCTCTTGAACGATCATCAACATCAAAATTCTTTGTTTGAATTCGAAGATTAAGAGCATTAAGAATAGTTCCATCTTGAAGACAGATAGAGAAATTAGGATAACAATTTGAAAATATTGGACAACTCTCGAGATTGGACTCAAGCATGGACAACAATGAATGTTCAAACTTTAAAAGTCTCTTATCTCTTAAGGTTATAAGAACTGGAATGTCTAAACAGGGGTTTAACTGCAATTTGAATGAGTCCAACATGAAGATATTGAATTTTTTTCGTGTGAGCTTGTATAACTTCTTTTGAAAATAGATTAATAAAAGCAGTTCGATTTTTCACTGGAAGAGTTGGTTCCAATGTTTTGATAACATAATTTTGAGTAAAATCAAATTTTTTTTATCTCATAGATAGAACTTTTATCTACCTTTGGAATAGTCCAATTTTGAAGTTTTTGCTCTATTTGAGTTATTTGAAGTTCTTTTGAATTAACATCATTTGATGTAGATGCGATGCATTATCTTGATCTAATTTTTCATTATTATCTTGAAAATAATTTGACATATTATCACCACTACCTTTACTAAACCAATTTGACATAAAAGACATATTTGAATAGTAATAAGAAAAATAGTAATTTTACTATTAAAAACAGAATGCTTCAGGCATCTTGATGCAAAGCAAAGCCAACAACAGGACCACCTAACAAGGTTGACCAACGTTATTCAGTTGACATCCATGCCATACACCAATCTAACCTTGACACTATGAAGACAATAGTTTGACACAGTTTCCACGCACTACTCTCTTATGGCTCTGATACCAAATCAGATCCAGGTCACGGGAGAAGGACAAAATGAGTAGAGAGGTACAAACAAAAGAAGTAGACTTTGATAAAAAGAGGTTGATAAAAATAATAGATTTATTGATTAAATAATTTTAAAATTGCAATATGAAAATTGAAAATTACAACTGAAAATATTTTTAAAGAAAGCTTAAAAATGACAAGGATAACTTAAATTTTTTTTGAAGTGTACTATTTCCCGCTCTATCATACTTGAAGAGTTTCATTGCCTTCTGGCTTCATTTAGAGGCTCCGGACTTGGAAACCAATTTGAATTTGATTAAAGAATCTTGGAGATAAATCTTGTATACCATTTGAGCACCTTTTGATAAAGTATTGAACACCTTTTGGTAAAGTATCCATAATGAGAACAACTTTTGACAATTTGTACCGCCTTTTCCACTTCTCCCGACTTTTTGATTTTTACTTTAGTAAAGATACTTAGTTTTTTGTCCATTTTGAATAATTGGTAAATGGAGCAATAAAAGCGTATTGGTGGTAAACATCTTTTCACAAGGATATCCTTTGATTTTTGTACCTGGTAATCTCGTAATGCGTCAAGATAATGAGTCCAAGTAGTCATTTTGAAGGAGTTTGTTTTTGAGTTTCTTGTTCAATTAATTCATCAATATTGTCAAGTTCAAAGCACATGTCTTCATTACTTTATTTATAGTGTGATGAATTAGTTTGAGAAGAGCTTTCCTTTGAATCTGATCTTTTTGATGAGGATTCTGCAAAAGTAGCCATTCTTTCTGAAATATTTTGCAGTTCTTCAGGATTTTTGCATTGGCTTAACATGGCCAATAATTTTGATTTTTCTATGAAGAAGTCGGCATTTTCGTCNTATTTTTGGTCAAAAAATTGTTTTTAAATTTACCAATCTTCCTTCTTTTAAAGATGTAAATTCTTTGAAAGAAGCCTCAATTTCAAAAATAATTAATAATATTAATTTCAAGAAAAAGCATGTTCAATTCTTAAAAGAAGAAATAAGATTTTCAAGGATAGATGAATAGTTGAAAGATTCTTCTTTTCAAAAGTATATCTCTTTTTTTCAAAAACTTATCGAAGAAGATATATGCTCCACTATTCCTTATGATTTTTAGAATAGGAAAAAGCAGTTTGTGTCCCTACCATATACTCAAGATTTCCAAGAATCTCAAATTCTGACAAAATCTCATCTTATTCAAATGAATAAAGAATAACTTGATCACTGTATCGAGGAAATCAATGATTTACTGGATAAAAACCTTATCCTTCCAAGTAAATCACCTTTGAGTTGTTCAGCATTTTATGTCAACAATTCTGCTGAAATTGAACGAGGAGTTCCTCTTTTAGTTATCAAAAGCTTATAATATACTCAGTGTATTAAATCAAAACCTCTTGAACGATCATCAACATCAAAATTCTTTGTTTGAATTCGAAGATTAAGAGCATTAAGAATAGTTCCATCTTGAAGACAGATAGAGAAATTAGGATAACAATTTGAAAATATTGGACAACTCTCGAGATTGGACTCAAGCATGGACAACAATGAATGTTCAAACTTTAAAAGTCTCTTATCTCTTAAGGTTATAAGAACTGGAATGTCTAAACAGGGGTTTAACTGCAATTTGAATGAGTCCAACATGAAGATATTGAATTTTTTTCGTGTGAGCTTGTATAACTTCTTTTGAAAATAGATTAATAAAAGCAGTTCGATTTTTCACTGGAAGAGTTGGTTCCAATGTTTTGATAACATAATTTTGAGTAAAATCAAATTTTTTTTATCTCATAGATAGAACTTTTATCTACCTTTGGAATAGTCCAATTTTGAAGTTTTTGCTCTATTTGAGTTATTTGAAGTTCTTTTGAATTAACATCATTTGATGTAGATGCGATGCATTATCTTGATCTAATTTTTCATTATTATCTTGAAAATAATTTGACATATTATCACCACTACCTTTACTAAACCAATTTGACATAAAAGACATATTTGAATAGTAATAAGAAAAATAGTAATTTTACTATTAAAAACAGAATGCTTCAGGCATCTTGATGCAAAGCAAAGCCAACAACAGGACCACCTAACAAGGTTGACCAACGTTATTCAGTTGACATCCATGCCATACACCAATCTAACCTTGACACTATGAAGACAATAGTTTGACACAGTTTCCACGCACTACTCTCTTATGGCTCTGATACCAAATCAGATCCAGGTCACGGGAGAAGGACAAAATGAGTAGAGAGGTACAAACAAAAGAAGTAGACTTTGATAAAAAGAGGTTGATAAAAATAATAGATTTATTGATTAAATAATTTTAAAATTGCAATATGAAAATTGAAAATTACAACTGAAAATATTTTTAAAGAAAGCTTAAAAATGACAAGGATAACTTAAATTTTTTTTGAAGTGTACTATTTCCCGCTCTATCATACTTGAAGAGTTTCATTGCCTTCTGGCTTCATTTAGAGGCTCCGGACTTGGAAACCAATTTGAATTTGATTAAAGAATCTTGGAGATAAATCTTGTATACCATTTGAGCACCTTTTGATAAAGTATTGAACACCTTTTGGTAAAGTATCCATAATGAGAACAACTTTTGACAATTTGTACCGCCTTTTCCACTTCTCCCGACTTTTTGATTTTTACTTTAGTAAAGATACTTAGTTTTTTGTCCATTTTGAATAATTGGTAAATGGAGCAATAAAAGCGTATTGGTGGTAAACATCTTTTCACAAGGATATCCTTTGATTTTTGTACCTGGTAATCTCGTAATGCGTCAAGATAATGAGTCCAAGTAGTCATTTTGAAGGAGTTTGTTTTTGAGTTTCTTGTTCAATTAATTCATCAATATTGTCAAGTTCAAAGCACATGTCTTCATTACTTTATTTATAGTGTGATGAATTAGTTTGAGAAGAGCTTTCCTTTGAATCTGATCTTTTTGATGAGGATTCTGCAAAAGTAGCCATTCTTTCTGAAATATTTTGCAGTTCTTCAGGATTTTTGCATTGGCTTAACATGGCCAATAATTTTGATTTTTCTATGAAGAAGTCGGCATTTTCGTCTAATTGTTTCTTTGATAATTTTGGGATACCGAAATTTCTTTGTTCTTAAATCCATGAATTAACAATAATTAGTTTCACGGAATTTTGACCATCATTTAACTTTAAGTCTCCGAATAACCTTTTTGACATGATACTCGGATCCTAATTTTTGAACCATTTGATAGTCCCAATAGAATATCTATGAGACCTTCATGCCGTGAGCAAATTGAAATAAAAGATTTTCTTGAGGTTTTAAAAATATTTTTGCCTCTTTTTTGAAGTGTTCGAATCCTTGAAGAGTAAGACTGTGTAAAATATTCTCTTCAAGTCCAAAATATCCGAACCATTTTTGAAACCATTTCGAAAAATTAGTAAAACAATTTTGATGAAGAAGAATGAGAAACTGGTCTAAAGTAAAATACAATAAACCAAGCATCTTGGTAGTCAAAATAATTGAAAAGAGGTTCAATGAATCGTTTTTTGAGAGGCACATTTTCATCTCTTTCCAAGGATCATGTCCCCAGTCCTCGAAAGACAGTACCTTTTGAATTGAAATTTTAGGAAAATCAATATAATTTTTCTTTTGTTGATTTTGAGTATGAGTTATTATGGCTGATCCAGATTTGATAAGGATAGCTACATAATAAGCTCGAGATTTTTTGATATTCTTGGGGAGATATTGGAAATTTGGAAGAAAAATGTATTGAAGGCATTCTTCAAGGGAGGATTACGTATGAATCCATGATGTTTCCATTTCAAATATCGGAATATGAATAGATTTTGTAAAATATTGAAAAGAAGTTGGAGGATTGATATCTGGGAGTTTTCCAAATCCTGTTTGAAGGGCTTTTCTGAAATTTGATGGATGTTCAGGAATTTTATAAACTTAAGAAGATGAATTTTTTAGGCTGGTGTGGTTTTTTGAGAGGCTGAAGGGCTATGTTTAGCATATTTTGAACATTTGAAGGAATTTTGAATATAATCATCAATTGAACAAATTTGAATTTGAATTTTCTTTTTGTCTTTCTTCTTTAGGAAGAAGATTCCATATTGTATTTCTTGAATATTTCACTCAGTTTGTATATGTCTTGAATCTCTCTCTTTCTTTTGTAAGAACTCTCTTGTGATCAAGTTTTAAGAAAGTTTAAAGATCCTTGTATATATAGTATTTCGAAATTGAAACACGATAAAATTGCTTACCATCTGGCAAAAATTTGTTTTGAAACAAGATTTTTGATATCTTTTTGCAAAATATCTTTTGAGGCTTTACAAGCAGTTTTTAAAAGAAATTTTTTATTGATTAAATCATCTTGAAATTTTGAAATGCATAAAACAATTGACTATATTTCTTTTTTGATAGTAAAATAATTCTTTTAAGGGTCAGTCCAAACAACATAATGGAATCAAACTAACTATTCTTGACTTGACTCTTTTGAAATCTGTTTGAGGACACCACCAAAACCAACGTCAAATGCATCAATCTCAACAATAATTGATGCAATGGGGTCTGAAATTGACAAAAAAGGAATGCTTTTAATAGCATTTTGACATTTGAACGGCTACTGTGTGCTCATGAGTCCATGGGACTTGATTTTTTTGTAGTCTTTTGAAAAGAGGTGCACATAGGATTCTTATCTCTTTGATAAAATCTCCTACATAATTGACACGCCCTAAAAATCTTTGAAAACTATTTTTATCTAGTATTTCATCAGGATATTTTTATCTGTGAAATCTAGACTTCTTTGAATATGTGTAATGGTTCCTAGATGAATGTTATGTCCTAAGAACCTAATGCTTGTTTAACTTAAAACAACTTTTTTAGCAGAAACTGCTAAACCATTATTTTTATTACATGAATGAATGTATTTAAATGTTTGAAATGTTGTTCTATGCTTTCTGAAAAAATTAGAATATCATCAATATAAACAATTATAAAGTTTGAAAAAGGATTGAAAATATAATTCAAAACTTTTTGAAATTCAAAAAGGGCATTTCTTAGACCGAATGACATAACATTCTATTCATATTGTCCAAAATGAACATTAAATGTAGTTTTGTAGCGATCTTCTTCTTTAATTTGAATTTTCCAAAAACCTGACTTGATATCAAATTTAGAAAACATAATCGCTTTGTATAACCTGTTTAATAGGTCTTTCTTTTGAGATAATGGATGTCTAATTCATTGAAGAGTTTTATTGAGAGGTTTATAATTGATAACTAAATGAGAAACTCCTCATTCAATTTCAGCAGAATTATTGAAATAAAATGCCGAACAACTCCAAGGTGATTTACTTGAACGGGTGAGGTTTTTATTTAGTAAATCATTGATTTCCTTGATAGAGTGATCTAGTAATTCTTTATTCATTTGAATAGGATGGGATTTTTTCGGAATTTGAGATTCTTGGAAATCTTGAGTATATGGTAGGGACACAACATGCTTTTTCCTATTCCAAAAAGCATTAGGAATAGTGGACCATATATCTGCTTCGATACGCTTTTGAAAAAGAGAGATTTGCTTTTGAAAAGAAGAATCTTTCAACTGTTCCTCTATCCTTGAAAATCTTATTTCTTATTTTAAGAATTGAATATGCTTTTCTTGAAATTAATAGTATTAATTATTTTTGAAATCGAGGCTTCTTTCAAATAATTTATATCTCAAGGAGGATTGGTAAATTTAAAAACAATTTTTTGACCAAAAATATTTGTAGTTAATCCTTTTGAATCAGCTTGAAAATGATAAATTTAACTTTAAAAACAATTTTTTGACCAAAAATATTTGTAGTTAATCCTTATGAATCAGCTTGAAAATGATAAATTTGAACAATGAAAGGAGTTTCAAAAATTACTTCCTGGTCTAAATCTTTAACAAAAAAATTTTTTTATTTTTGAAATAAATATTTAAATTACAAACATGAGCTTTTGAAAATTTATATTTAATATTTAATTTCATTCCACTAGCACCATAAAGACGCTCAGTGGATTTTCAAAATATTTTGTAGAGATTAAACATTCCATAATACAATTTTGATCTGCACCAGAATCAATTAGAATGAATTTTAAAATCTTTATTAATAATTATATCCATTTGATAATGCCATTTTTGAAGTTGAATACAGCTAAGAACATTCACATTTTCTTCATCAGTTTGAGGAATAATAGAATTTTTTGAGGTTTGAGAAGAAACCTCTTTGGATTCAGAAAAATCAAACTCATATATGGTTTGATTCTCTTGTTTAGTTTTCAAGAGAATTATTTCCATACGAACATCTTTCATTTGACTTTGAAGAAGTGAAATTTCAGATTTCATAGTATTAATTTCTGATTTAAGATCAGAAGTAAAGGATTTGGACTATTCAGCTTTAAACATATTCATAATATTATGCATACTATAAGGTTCAACTGATAATTTTGAATTTGAAGGAAAAAGATAATTAAACTTTTTCTTTAGTGGGGGTTATCAATTTTCTCAACAATTTCATAAATAAGTTCTTCTTCTTCTTGAGTAAGAACATTAATGGTTTTACGACAATAGACTTCTTTACTTTGTATTGAAGAGGAAGGTGAATTAGAGCTTGTTTCAACATCAGAATTTTCTTGATGTTGGTACACCATTTCTAATTCAGAATAGAATCGTAATAATCGTCTTCTGAAGAATTGATAAGATTAAGGATTTCAAGTTTAATATCCTCATCTATTTGAAGATTATTAATTTTGTATTTCATAGGTCATTTATTGGAATAATGTCCATTTTGCTTGCATTTAAAACAAGTAACATTTGAATTTTATGAAAACTTTTTCTTTGGAAATCGTTTTTTAGAATAAGATGGTTTTTGAAAATTCTTTTCTTTTTGAAAATATTTTCTTCTTTTATAAGAAGGAATATTTTTTACTTTTGTTTTTGAAGAAGAAGGAACAATTTTTTCAAGGCCATATTGTTTACAAAACGATCCAAGCTCCTTATAGCTTTCAGATCTTTCTGTTATTAATTTGGCTTTGAGTTTTAAATCATTACAAAGAGATATTCCTTCATAATTGTTAAGAGTAATAATTTCTCCATATGTAAGCTCTTCATATGAAAAATCACTCTTTTTTATTTGATTTCTAACTTTTTCTGCAAAACGTTTTGGAAGTCCAGAAACAAATATTTCTTTCCAATAAGATTGATTACAATATCCTCTTATCATAACATGAGTTAAAAACATATCTTTATACCATCGAAAATCATTGAGTTTTGGACAACGAAGATTCATAAGAACTTCAGATTGTCTATTGAATAAATATTTTGGATTTCCAGCTAAATGTTTGATAATTGTAAACACAAGAGTGGCGAAACTATCATCTTCACCGTTTCATTATTTTTGGCATCTTCAATTTCTTTTTTTGTCTTGATCATCAAGATAGTTATGCCATCATTGTCTTAATTGACCAATAAATCCCATAACCACATTTGTTGTTGCAGAATGAGGAGAAATATTTTGAGATATATAGGTTTTGTAACACATAGACATCATTTCATGTAGGTTAACAATTTGTTATTCTGTTAATCCGTCTATATTCCACTCAACCACGGATTTGCCATCATAAACTCTTTGATTTTTTACTTTTTCTTCAAAAAGTAAATCTGGAGCAGGGTATTGAGGACAATAAGGAGGGACTTTTGAATATGAACATCTTATTTTATTAATATGAAAATTTTCATTTTCATTGTCAAAAATTGAGATTCAATTTCATCAATAGTATTTATACCTTTTGAAAAGGATAAATTGGATAATTGAGTAGCAAGTTCTTTTAAAACTTTTGTCTCATTATCTAATTTTCCTAATTGAAAAGTAGAATTTGAAGAAAATGGTTTAAATAAAGTATTGATAGGAGTTTTTCCTTTTTCTACAGATTTTGAAATAGATTTTTCAGCATCAGATTTTGTTGTTTCAGTTTCAAAATTTTATTCAATTCTATTTAATTGAGAGCATACTGATTGAAGAACAACATTTGCATAATTATTTCGAGATTGAATATTTTTGATAACTGTAGTTACTACTTCAGAATCATTTGACATTTCGCTAGATATCTTTTTGAGAGGAGATGCAAGAATTTCAATATTTCCTTGGGAAACAACAATTTCTTGCATAGGAGGATGAAAAGTTTGAAAAGTATCACCCTTAAGTGTTTTCCAAATCTTTTTTGAAGAATTTGTATTTTGAATAACTTTTGTTTTAGTGGGTTTTTTGTTGCGAACTTTAAAATATGCCCACTCATAAAAACTCATTTCTTCTGGAAGATCTTCAAATTCTTTCCACTAAAATTCAATTTCTTCTTTTGAAAAACTTTTTTGAAATATTTTTCTAAAACTTTTGATTTCAGGGGTTTTATCAATAATAAATTCATCTCTTTTGATAATGGTAGAAGAAATAACATTACAATACTAATCAAACATTTTTGAAGGAGGTACCTTATCAGATAAAGTAGGAGAACTAGGTGGTTCTGGTTCCTCATCTCTATCCTTTTGATAATGAGTTTTTGGAATATTGTTATTAAAATCAATTTCCTTTAAAGAAGAAGTTCAAAATCTACCAGATTGAAAAGAATTTATCTTAGATCTAAAATCATCAGATCTAGAAGAATGAGACCTTTGAATAGTATTTGAAGATGAGGGTTTAGCAAAGATAACTTTGACATGAATTGGGTTTTGTGCATTTTCAAAATCCCATTCTAACCCTCTTTCTTGAAGATTCCAAGGAATACGCATGAGAATCATAATAATTGAATGAGGTCGACTTCAACCAAAAGACTTTCATCTCTTGGAGAAGAGCTGAGAGCTCAAATATTGAGTTGAGTATTCAAAAACTTATGATAAACTCGGTATATTAAAGTAAAAGCTCTTAATCGATCATCAACATCAAAATTCTTAGTTTGAATTTGAAGATTAAGAACATTAAGAATAGCTACATCTTGAAGACGATAGAGAAATTAGGATAACAATTTGAAAATACCGGACCACTCTCGAGATTATACTCAAGCATGGATAGTAATGAATGTTCAAACCTTAAAAGTCTCTTATCTCTTAAGGTCATAAGAACTAGAATGTCTAGACAAGGGTTTAACTGCAATTTGAATAAGTCCAACATGAAGCTATTGAATTTTTTTCCGGTGAGCTTGTATAACTTCTTTTGAAAATAGATTAATAGAAACAGTTTGATTTTTCACTGGAATAATTTGTTCCAATGTTTTGATAACATAATTTTGAGTAAAATCAAATTTTCTTATCTCATAGATAGAACTTTTCTACCTTTGGGCTAGTCCAATTTTGAAATTTTTGCTCTGTTTGAACTATTTGAAGTTCTTTTGAACTAATATCATTTGATGCAGAAGCAATGCATTATCTTGATCTAATTCTTCATTATTATCTTGAAAATAATTTGACATATTATCACCACTACTATTTGAACAATTACTTTTACTAAACCAATTTGACATAAAAGACATATTTGAATAGTAAGAAGAAAAACAGTAATCTTACTATTGAAAACAGAATGCTTTGGCAGCGTAATGCAATGCATAGCCAACAATGGATCACGTAACACAGTTGACGAATGCTATTCAGTTGACATCCATGCCATACACCAACCTAACCTTGACACTATGAAGACAATAGTTTGACAC
>CAIGRB010094856.1:23923-34017 GCA_903798255.1 Fraxinus quadrangulata | reverse complement strand
TTTTTTTTTTTTTTTTTTTTTTTTTCTAAAGGCCAATCCTTAAATCCTTGACCTCAGTTGGAAAATTATGATCTTTAACCAACCAGGACAATGTGAACTTGTTCATCTTCCACTTAAATACTATGTCGTACCCTAGGAAACAAAAAATAATAAAATGAAGGTTATCATAATGTCTTTAGATTTAAAGATTAAATGATGTGTTTTTCAAATATTTAGAGTAGTAGTAAGTTGGAATGCCAGAAAACTATGAAGTGGCGGATCCATCGTTGTATGACCGTCTATTAAGCATTTTTCTTCCATCAATTCGGGAGACAGCGATAGAGGCGTAAAATTCGAAACAAAAATGCATTTTAGTAACCCAATTTGAAATTAAATTAAAGTTCAATGACCAAATTTTCATAAAATAAATTTAATTTAAAGTTTAGTTAACATTGTTGAAATTTGGGGCATGTTTGAAATGCATTTAGGAATTGTAGATTGATAGAGAATGTATAATTAAAAACGAAGAAAAAGTTTTTGGGTTCTGTGTAATATTATTTTATTAAAAAATGTATGGTAAAAAAGAAAAGAAATAAAAATATATTTTGAAAAAAATGGTGATCGAACAATGTCTTAACATTGAATTGACACTACGAGCATATTGGTGGGTAAAGTTATGGCAGATACACATACATACAAGAGTTATTCCATGGTTCATTGGGAAATGCAAATAATTGAGCGTTGATCCTTGCCTCTCAAATGTTTACGTTTGGAGAAGTTTATATTAAAAAAGATGCACTAAATGAGATATTCTTTCAGATATGCATAGTCTATAGCAGCACGACAAACATTCATGCTATTTATATTTGCCATATCTGTGGTATGTCTAGTATACTCAATGACGTTGGATGCTCCAAAACAAAAGGTAAACATAAGAAAGCATTAGATGTATATATACGTAACATAACTTATTGAATATATTTTGTTAGAATTTGGGTATGACCCGAATTCTTTATTGAAAATAATTGTAAGTTTTAATTAAAGTGTACATTAAGAAAATTCTTATTTGAAATGTTATTATGAAATCTTATTCAAGTATTCTTGACGAATTTTAGTTGAGGTTCTATTTGAAAGTTCAATTAAAAGTTGAAATTTGTGTTGAATTTGAAGAAGACATTGAGACGAAAAATCAAGTTTTTGAAGTAAAGGACCAGAAAATGGGCACGAAGGTGGCTCTACCTTCATGGTGCCATGGTTGGTTTTCTGCCGACGCCATTTTTCCTCCTCTACTCCGTTTCTTGCATTCTACTTCAACTACAACTACAACTCTATTATTAGGCTTTGAACGTCCCCCATTTATTCCCGAAATATAGTTGGATCTTCATTATAATTTAGCTTAAAAAGTTAGACAAAGTTGTAAACAAAAATCTTTATGTCATTTTTCTATAATATAATAAAATCTTCACAATAGTGAGCAAACAAAACCCTAAATTTCCCTAATTTATTTTATTTGTGTTTATAAATTTCGTCACAATAGGATAATGTTAAGCTAAGTACAATTTTATTTTAACATGTCCAAACAAAATATTTGTTCATGAATTACAAGTAAAAATATCACTTAATTGAAACGATTAATCTATGAATCAATAGTTTTCCACTTAGAAATACAATGAGGAATTATAAATCTATAAGGCTCTGTTTAATTTGGCAATTTTTTCATGGAACTTGGAAATGAAATTCTATCTTCCACCAAAAGTTATGTTTGATTGAAAAATTTTTCTTGACAATTCATTTTTCATCTTTTGCGTCACGCGGTTTCAATTTTATGATTTTGAGGAAAACCAATTCCCACCAATTGGTTTTCCAGACTTTTTTTTTTTTTTTTGCAATCGAAATAAATTCTATCCTAAATTGTAACAAATTATATCCCTTTAATGGATAATTTTCATATAAAATAAAGTCAAACGAATACCAAAATATCCAAAATTTCAATATTTTTCACGTGAAAAAATTATAATAATCAAACATAATTAACTCATGTTTAAGCCACATTAAAATTTTCATTTTCATTCTTCTACTCATTTTCAACCATATATTTTTCAATAAAATAATATTTTTTTATCACATCAATAAATTCTCCTTATTTTTCAGCCACACATTCTCCATCAATCTACTATTCTAAAATACATTATTCGAAAATAATGTGGTTCAAATACACCCTTAATTGATAATTCCCAGGAAAATAATTCTAGGTAATTTAATTTCCTGAAATTCATTTTCTTTCTACCAAAATTCCATTATTGCAATCAAACGGACCCTAAAGTTCTTATTCGAAGGGAAGAAAAAAGGAGATCATAGACTAATGCTGAGATATAGATTGTGTAACGATCTGACCTCTGTGCACAAGTTGTTAACTTAAGTACTATTCGTTCTGTGAGTGTCTAAGTCTATTTTACCTTTCATGAATTTCTATCGCGTTTCCAAAATTCGAATACATGACCTTCTCTTAATAGAGACTTAACTTGAATTCTGGTACAAATTTGATAACTAACTGTAACACTCCATACCTAGATTTGTAAGTATTATCATTTAATTTTCTTTTAAAATCATAAATACGAAAAGACAATTTAATTTTTCTTTAACATATTAAATATCAATAACTTATTATTTTAAAATAATTTGTGCTTATTAAAAGTATAAGACAAATAAATTTAATGTTAACTTTATTTATAAAACGAATTCAATATTTAAATGTGATAAGACTGAGTCCATGTCACTACAAGTTGTCATGTCGAATTATCTTACCTTCGTCAACTGGAAAAGAGGATGAATAATGTGGAATGAACTGACACTCAAAAAGCAAATCTCATGCTTATGATATGCATGCAAGTTAATTTAAAACAAAAAACATTTCCTAATATGTATCATCTTTTCCTTATATTTTGTTATAAAAACTTAACCTTTACATCATGAGCTCATTGGTATATGGTCTAGCTAGTCAGTGTGCAATTATTATTTGGAACCCGATTCATTCTACCAATAGTATTGCAAAACGGTTAATATTAACATTAACATTAATATTGAATATTGGTGGGGTGCGCCCATTCCATATGTCCCATTTCCCACTTACACATTTTATGGTACAGCCATTCACCTTTTAAAAAAAATATTCGGGATACATACATTTTTAAATTATTCCTTGACTCATCGATATTTGAAAACTTTTTATTTCTTGAAATTTCATGTATGCTTATAGATGTATTGAAGTACATGAATATATTATGAGAAGTATTAATAATATAAAACGTAATAATTAAATATCAAACTCACATAAGAACAAATTTCGATAATACATTTATATGCATTTAACGTTATAACGTACTTATGAAGATAATGAGAGATTTACTTACCTTAAGTTCTAGCAATTTAATTTTTTGAATAGCAAGTGGAGATATACCTAGCTACCCATGAAGTCAACGTGCCAAAATCTTAATTCGAATCAATTATTTAGAAACTTCGACGAAATCCACTTTTAAGCCATAATATTGTTCTGCTAACTTATTTTGTTTATTTTTATTATATAATTATAAAAATATGTATACAAAAACTAACACCAGTTTAGATTTATACATTGATTTATGTATGCAAACACAACCCAAATTTACCTATACATACATACAAATATATATTGTATGTGCGCACTCATATATAATTATACACGGAGATAGAGATGGCAAAGTCGGCTCGGCCCATGCTCGTGCTCATATATAACGAGCCGAGCTTTGGCTCGGCTCGGCTCGTTACTCGTGGTTCGCGAGTCGAGCTCGGCTCGTGAGCTCGGCTTTTTCCTTTTTTTTTTATAACCTAGAAGCTCGGCTTGGCTCGACTCGGCTCGTTACTTGTGGGTCGAGCTGGACTCGGCCCACGAGCTCATGGTTCGAGAGCCAAGCTCGGCTCGTGAACTCGCCTTTTTCCTTTTTTTTTTATAACCTAGACCTTAAGAAAAAAATGGACGTGTCGCTCGTCAAAAACGAGCCGAGCAAGCTCTCTAAGACGAGCCCAAGCGGCTTGTGGCTCATTTTTTACGAGCCGCTCGACTCGATTGACACCACTACACGAAGAAATATATACATGCAGGCACATATGTACTCGCTCATATACACACATACTGCCCTTCATACGGTGCTCCCAAAAACACACCACCTATGCATATATATACATACAAGCAGATACATATATATGTGCACCCACACATAATATAAATATATCTAAGACACACACATATATATAGGCCTCGTTTGATTTCTATTTTTTTTTCAACATACATTTTTTTTCCCTTTCAATCATACATTCTTATAAAGGCCTAATTTGATTCTCATTTTTTTTCAAAATATATATTTTTTTATTTTCTTTTTAACCATGAATTCTTCATTAAAATAATATCACATGGAAACCAAAAACTTTTTTTTTTTTTTTAATCACACATTTTTCATCAATCTACTATTTCAAAATAGTGCATCTAGTCACGATTGACAAATACTATTTTAATGCCAATCAATTAAAATATCATAATTATTTTTGAAGCAAATTTCAATAATAGAGTAAAAGAAAATTATTAAGTAACTTACTATAAATTCTTCAAATGAAAAAGAAAAGTCACGGAGGGAGTGATTTTGACATGATCGAATCAATTCTTATATGCAAGGAGATGAGTAAATAAGTAAAATCCTTGATTTCTACCTAATCGTAGCTCATAATTCATACTAATTAAATAATGAGACCTGTCCTTAATTTACTAATTCCTACTATGTCATCCAATTATTATGTTTAAATTAATTTATCCAAAATTAAACGAACATAGTAAAATATATTATATAGTTTAATCTAATATAAATAAAACTATAAATATATTAGACTTAAATTAACAGGCACGTCCATCGTTTTGGCCGTCCGATGCACATTTCACAGTAAAACAAATAATTAGTCAAGATAAAAATAATTATATTAATTAAGCAATAAATGTAAATTTAAACATAGATATACACGATAATTACGAAAAAAAAGCATGCTGCATTACAGATTGAGATCATGAAATAAGATACCTAGCTGCTCGTCTGGGTCTATTTTTATGTATCTTCTCTAGTTCACGATATAGTAAGTTCCTATTTGGTGGGAGTTAAAATAAAATTTTTAGTATATTTTAATAAAAGTTGTGGAAATGTATGAATTTCATGAAATATATGATTAATAATAATTGTCGAGTTTTTGACTTAAATGACCAACCAGGAGCTAAGTTTTACTTTTAAAAAATTACTTCCTCATTTTAGTTTTGACTAATCAAAACATAATTAATTCTAAAGTCTACTCATTTATTTATAAGGCCTTTTAAAACTTGACCAAAAAAGAAATAGAAATTTAAAATCAACTTCCATATCATTTTCTATACCTTTCAAGTTGTCCCTACAACTGAAATGAAAAGAGTTATTTTTTTTCTCTAGTTTCCGTCATTTTCGTGTGCTTAATTCTAAAAATAGTCTAGATGCTTCGCCCTTGCTTTATGGGACATGATTGTGTTTAATTTGCATACAAAAATTAAGTAAAATTTTTTATGAGTGATAATATTCATAGTTAGCGACTGTAGTAGTTTTCATATGTGATAGCTTGTCATTTGAGGCAACAAAATTATAGGAAATTAATACATCAAATGACAAACTGTCACATTTTGATGATTACTGTAGTCGCCGACTATGAATAACATTATTCAAATTTTATGAAATACTATCAAATCAAGGATCAAATTTAATAATATTGATTAATTGTATGTTAAAAAGAATGAAAAATGTTTCTAATCCGATAATTATTATTTTTGAATAAACAATGAGGTTATTTAAAACATAATATTGTAATAAATAAAAACTATTGCTTGGTGTCAATTAATCAATATAATTCAAGATACATTTTTTTTATCTTAAAATATTGATGTTATGGAGTACTTGTAAATTATTCATGGTGTACTTATAAAATTTTCATGTCTAGCAAAATAATGGTCACTAATTTTTCCTTCCAATAATGCTAAAAGACCAAGACTTTAAAAACACTATTTTTTGGCACATCATTGATAGGATTTGCTTCAATGGAATTGACATATGGGCCACCTATAAATGATTAATAAATTACATGACGTACAATATATTTATTTTGTTTGATATCCATTTTGGAGAAAAATTTGATTTGGAATAATGATTGATGAAAGAATGTACAGTTAAAAAGTAAGAGAATTTTTGGGTTCATGTGTAATATTATTTTATTGATATAATATGTGTTTGAAATAAAGAAAGAGACAAAAAATGAAAAAGAAAATGAGAAAAAAAATGAATGTCAAACAAGGACAAATATTAATGCGTAATGATAATTGAAAATGACACGAACAATTTTCTTAGAAGTCCATATAAAATATGATTTTGAGTGTAAAAAATTTAAGATAAGAATAATGTTATAGATGTCTATGATTTTTGTTGGATATAATAATGGATAAGGAATCCGCGATTGACTTAAAAATTCCACAAATTCACGAGTCATCCACATCAGTATCTAACATTAGCAACCATACAATGAGCAACGCAATGAGAGCAGATTATCCAAATTCTCGTTTTCGACTTCTTGCCAAACATTCATTACGGAAAATTGTCATTTTTAGACAAAGCAATGGGTTCCAATTGGCCCATGGTTGTTGTCTAATGTCGACACATTGACGTGTGCTACTATCATTGCAACAATTATCATATAATCAAATAAAATCCTAAACTCCAATCATATCTATTCATTGAAAATATCATATTCCATGTACGTTAAACAATACATCTTATATAATCACATAGGAGTACATTCTAATACAGATATTATTGTTTTCATTATAGTCGGAAATCGTTACTCACATCTTTCTTTGCCTATCCTAGTATCATGATTTCATTCTTTCACATTTTCAACCACACATTCATACAATAAAATATTCTATACGTAAATTCTAATATTTTCTTACTTTTTAATTACACATTTTTCAAAAATTAACTAGTCAAAACAATATTTTTTTAAAAATTGACCATCAAACTGGCCTTAAATAAAGGTGGTCGACCCCAAGCACCAAGGAGGTTTAGTACCTTGGGACAAAAAAACAAAATGTAAATTAAAAAGATGTTCATGAAGGAAAAAGTAAAGAAGTGAAAAAAGGGAAATACCCCTCCCCTATTTATAAAGGAGTGATGCTACTTGTACATGGCTACGTGCTAGGGGTCGATAATGTTGTGTAAAGTGTGTTAACCTATAATTTGTAAAACGCTTTTGTGGGTTTAAGCAAAGAACGGATCAACTCCCCAAGTAATTTGCATGAAGAATATATATGTTTTCCACATGGCAGGTAGTTAGAGAAAAAAAAAAGGCAGTATTAATTTATGGTCGATTCGATTGAGTTTGACATATTAAAAAAATTCTTTTTGATTTCAATTTATCTCCTTTAATAATTTAAGGACCAAATTTAATTCGATTGTCTAAAAATATTTACGATAAGGTATTTTTTTAAAATAAACAACGAGGTTATTTAAAGCATGCTATTGTGATATATAAATGTTATGATTTTCGGATCAGAAGATAATGAGGACAATGAAATAAAGATGAAAAGAACAAGAATACAAGAAGTTTAGAGGATGAGAATCCACTATAAAATCAATAGATTTGTATTTACAATATCAAGATTTCAATAATCAATTAAAATGTAAGCTCTCGAAAATGTTTTCTCTCAATGTGAAAATGTTATATTAATATTACAAGTCGTGATGTATATATAGGAAAACCTTAAGAACAAGTTGTAGTAGAAAAGAAGTCTAAAAACGCGACAAAAAGACGAAACGGGCTTGGGTCGGAAAAGACTGTCGCTCAAGCGACAGTCGGGCGACTAAATCTCAGGTTGTTTTCCACCATCATCGCTCGAGCGTCCAACTAGCACCAGGCTAGTGAAATGCGGCAAATTTCCATAATTTTGATCTCTTCAAAACTATCTTCAAAATCACTCCAATACCCACTAGAATTCAGATCAAATCACAACAAATCTCCACTTTGAACCATTCCAACACAAGGAACTCCAAGTCACAACTCAATCAATAAATACGACTCCTCCTCCAAACAAGCCCCAATGGAAAAAATCAATGACAAACACTCACTAAATTCAAACAATGTTCAAACTTAGAAATAGGAAGTGGTTTTGTCATCATATCAGCATGATTATCATTGGTATCAACATTGCTTACTACAATATTACTACGAGCAATCACATCATGCACAAAATAATACCTCACATCAATGTGCTTAGTCCTCTCGTGAAACATCTTATCTTTAGTCAAGAAAATTGTACTCTAACTATCACAGAAAACTGTAGAGATCTGCAAGTCTTCACTGATTTCACCAATCAATCCTCTCAGCCACATAACCTTCTTACATGCCTATGTAATAGCCATGTATTCTACTTCTGTGTAGACAATGCCACTGTATTTTACAAAGTAGCTTTCCAGCTGATAGCATAACCTCAGGGGTAAACACATATCCTATAAGTGATATGCTCTTATCAAGATTTTGTGCATAATCTGAAGCCACATAACATATGACTTCATCTAAATTTCTACCAAAATGCAAACAAGTATTTGAAGAGCCCCTAAAGTATCTAAAGATCCACTATACTGCTTTCCAATGTTCCTTGTCAGAATTAGCCATGTATCTGCTAACTACATGTGCCAAATCAGGTCTTGTACAAATTATAGTATACATGAGCGAACCAACTGCTTTGGAGTAAGGAACCTGAGCATATAATCAATGTCTTCATTTGACTGTGGACACAAGTTAGATAATAATTTAAAGTGGGCAGCCAAAGGAGTACCGACAGCCTTAACTTTCACCATATTAAATTTTTCAAGTACCTTCTCAATGTATCCTTTCTGACTCAAATACAAACTCCCAGCATTTCTATCCCTCAAGATCCCCATTCCAAGAATCTTATTTGCTGCACCCAAGTCCTTCATATCAAACTTCTTATTGAGTTGTAATTTTTTTCTAACATCTGTTTTATCCTTTGCTGCTATGAGCATATCATCAACATATAATAACAAGTATGTAGTTGATCCACCACTTTTCTTTCTAAAGTACACACAACTATGATAATTACATCTATCAAAATCATGAGTAGTCATGAATGTATCAAACCTCTTATATCATTGCCTCGGCTGGTTTAATCCATACAAGGATTTATTCAATAAGCATACATAGTCTTAAAATTTCCATGTAAGAATGTTGTCTTGACATCCATTTACTCAAACTCCAAATCATTCTTAGCCACCACTCCAAGTAAAGAACGAATAGAACTATGCTTCATAATTGGTGAGAACACATCTGTAAAATCGACACCTGAAAGTTGACTATAGCCCTTTGCCACCAATCTAGTATTGTATCTAACATTTTCAATTCCTGATGTGCCTTCCTTCCTTTTGAACACCCATTTACAACGAACTACCTTTTCACCTTTAGGTAATTTCATCAAGTCCTAAGTGTTATTTTTGTTTACTAACTCCATCTCCTCCTGAATAGCAATCATCCATCTGCAGCAATCATCCATCTGCTAAAATCACTGCAATTGACTGCATTTGAATATGTAGCGGGCTCCTCAATAGAATCAATGTCTTCAGCCACATTCAAAGAATAAGCAACCAAATCTGCTTCCCCATACTTCTGTGGAGGTCTAATCTGTCTACGAGATCTATCCTTTGCTATAGAATAGTGTGGTGCTGGTGGTGCAGGCAAAGCATGTAAGATATTACTTTCTCTCAATCCAAACTAGACTCATCTGTAGTAGACTGTTCTTCAACATCTAATTGTTTCTCTGAACTAATTTCTAGCTCCACCTGAGTTGGATAATTATGCTCCTCAGTTTGATCAAAGTCTTCAAGAGATGAACTAGAACCATAGCAAGTTCATCAAATACCACATTCCTACTAACAACCACGTTTCTAGTCTCTGGACACCACAATTTATACTCATTCACACCTGATTTATACCCAAGAAAAATGCACTTTCTA
>CAIGRB010094856.1:0-23581 GCA_903798255.1 Fraxinus quadrangulata | reverse complement strand
GCTTTTCGGTCTACTTCTCTACTAATGTTTTCCACTCCTTGAAGGTCCCAAACAAATTACTCTGCTGCTTTAAGAAGAATACCCAAACTTTCCTGGAGAAGTCATCAATTACTGGTAACAAGTAATAATAGCCACCTTTAGAAAGTACCCTGGCTAGTCTCCAAAGATTTGAATGGATGTATTCAAGTGTTCCTTTCGTGTTGTGTCTTCATTTAGTAAATCTGACTCTCTTCTGTTTCCCGAAGATACAATGCTCACAAAATTCAATTTTGCTGGTCTTTTACCCATCAAGAAGTTTCCTTTTACTCAGTTCCACCATCCCATTCTCACTCATATGTCTAAGCCTCATATACCAAAGTTTTGTAACTTTATCATCCGTCAAAGAAGAAGTAGAAACTGCTGCATCCCCGATCATTGTGGAAGCGTGCAAAATGTATAGTTGTGTAGAGTTTTTATGCCCCTTCATGACAACAAGAACACCCTTACTCATTTTCAAAAATTTACCTTTACCATTGTATTTGTATCCATTTGAGTCAAGTGAACTCAAATATATGGGATTCCGCTTCAGTTCTGGAACATGTCTTACATCTGTAAGTGATCTGACAGCCCATTGAACATTCTGATTCTGACTGTACCAACTCAAGCAATTTTGTAAGGCGTGTTGTTTCCCATAATCACAGTACCTCTCGAAACTCCTTTATATGTAGAAAACCAGTCCCTGATAGGGCACATATGAAAAGTACAGGCCGAGTCAAGAACCCATCATCACAAAGTTTTGAATCCCTGTCAGAAATCACAAGAAGCTCTCTACCACTTTGGTCATCTTTCACAACATCAGCATCTGCTGTATTATCATGTTCGTTCTTGTTCTCTATATCACCAGTAGCTTTATTTCTATTTTTCAAGACAAAGCAATTTGTTTTAATATGCCAATTCTTCTTACAGTAATGACATGTCTAGACTTCAATCTGCCCCTCATGTTTCTGTTATTATTCCTATCTTGATTCCTTCCACGCAAAACCAAGCTTTCAGCATGATTTTCAGATCCTCCAGCAAGATACCTCATCTTCTCCTTAGATAGTAAATTATCATAGACCTCTTCCACGGTGAGAGTATCTCGACTATAGAGAATAATATCCCTAAAAGTCACATATGATGGTAGCAGTGAACACAACAACATCAAAGCCAAATCCTCCTCGTCATACTTAACCTCCAATGTCTCCAAATCAGCCACGATTTCTTTGAATATAGTTAAGTGATCATCCAATGACATACCTTCAGACATCCAGAGAGAATACAAGAACTGTTTCAAGTGTATATTGCTGGTCAATCTCTTTGTCATGCAAAGTTGCTCCAACTTTAACCACAATACAGTTGCACTTTCTCTTTAAGAACATCTTGAAGAATTTGATTTGAGAGATGTAGATGAATTTGAGATTGGCCTTTTCGATCCCTACGCCGCTTCTCATCCTGCGTCCAAGTAATAGGCATTTTATCAAAACCAAGCAAGACTTCCTCCAAATCCATCTGTGCCAACATTGCTCGCACCTTTACTTGCTATAATGTAAATCTCATATTTCTATCCAACAATTGAATGTCATACTTCATTGTCGTTATACGTAACTATCAATATTGCGCTCTGATACCACTTGTTATGATTTTCGGATCAGAAGATAATGAGGACAATGAAATAAAGATGAAAAGAACAAGAAGATAAGAAGTTTAGAGGATGAGAATCCACTATAAAATTAATAGTTTTGTGTTTACAATATCAAGATTTCAATAATCAATTGAAATCTAGGCTCTCAAGAATATTTTCTCTAAATTCTCTCAATGTTAGAATGTTATATTAATATTACAAGCCGTGACCTACATATAGAAAAACTCTAGGAATAAGTTGTAGTAGAAAAGAAGCCTAAAAACGCGACAAACAGACGAAACGAGCTTGGGTCGAAAAAGACTATCTCTCGAGCGATGGAGGAGAGGGGGGGGGGGAGGCGACAGTCGGGCGACTAATTCTCCGGTTGTGGGCGAGCGACAGTCGTGCGACTAAGTCCCGGGTTGTTTTCCACAAACTTCACTGGAGCGTCCAGCTAGTGCCGACTAGCAAAAATGCGGCGATTTTTTCCTCCGGTCCATAGTTTTGATCTCTTCAAAACCATCTTCAAAACTACTCAAACTTAGACTCCAATACCCACTACAATAAACACTATTGCTTGGTGAAAATTAATTACTATAGATCAAGATACATTTTCTGATGTTAAAATATTGATGCTAAGGAGTGCTTGTAATTTTTTCATGTCTCGCAAAACAGTAATCACTAATTATTCCTTCCAATAATGCTAAAAGAAAATACTATTTTGTGGTACACCATTGATGGGATTTGCATTAATTTGTAACAATAAGTGAAGACAACTAGAACAATTTTCTTAGAAGTCCATACAAAATATGATTTTGAGTGTAAAAACTCTTAAGATAAGAATAATGTTATAGATTCCATGGTTTGTGTCGGATATAATATTAGCCCCTGCTTGATACACATTATTTTTTTCATTTTTATTCTTTTACTCATTTTTAACCACACATTATTCAATAAAATAATATTTTCTATCACATCTATAACTTTTCCTTTATTTTCAACCATATATTCTCCATCAATTTACTATTTCAGAATACATTTTTTCAAAATAATGTGGCTCAAACACACCTTTAATAGTTAAGGGATCTGATTCTGGATTGACTTAACTCCTCAATCTTTGAGTTATCCATAATAGTGCCTAACATTAGCAAGCTTACAAATTGAGGAATTATTAAGTCAATAAGGTAGTTTGTATTGATTGCAATTACATATATTTTTACAGATGATGATGTGACAAGCATTTACCTTCCTAGTGTAATGTGAAAATGCTCCAAAAAGTGTGAAAGTGCTTGCCATGTTACCATTCTGTAAGGGAAGGTGTAAACTGAATTGTACAAGTAGTGATGTTATTTATTATCATGATAATAAATCATTGACGATGTGACAACTTATTATCCCTCACATCTTTCTTTCTCTTCTTCCTCCTCTCATATAAATTGAATTATCCGATCTCATTATTTCACATAAATTGTCACACCACCGATAATTTATCATTATGATGATAAATAATATTATTCCCCGATAATAGATGATACAAATCCTCATTTTGACTTCTTGCGACTCATTTATTACGGAACAAAGCAATCCCATTCTGCCCATGAATCTATTGACCCGTGAATTTCTAAATTTTATTACATCTAGTACACCAAAACCTATACTTATGGATCTATAGCCAAAATATACTAGGCGAAAATTTCATTGTTACAAAACAAAAAGACTTTTAGTGTGTAGTGAATTTATGCACCAGATACAATATTGGTGGATCTACAATCTAAATATATTTGTATGAAACATTTTAATTTCTATGTGAAATATCGTTATTACGAAATAAAAAGACTTCATATATTTACGTGTGTAGTTAATTTAATTAGAATAGTGTTGTTAATTTCCACTTGAATAATAGTTCAAAAATTTGGAAAAAAAGACTATATCTAAAGGGATATATTTGAAACTTCAAATACCAAATTAAGATTTTAGAAGAAAGCCATGGACTTTAGCTGCAATAAACCTAAATATGGAATGAAACTTTTAAGTTTGAACACGCTTAATCTAATCAAACATGTTCGGCTCCAATTATTGTTAATATTTTTTGTCAAAAAGTACGACCCTGATTTTTCCTAATTTTTTTATTCAATTACTGTTTTAAATTTTTTCAATATAGGAGAATGTTTAGCTTAAGTACATTTTTATTTTTAACATGTTTAGAAAAGCTATTTGCTTAAGAGTTATAAGTATGGATGTCAATATAGCTCGTCGACTCAGATAGCCTGTGGCTTGACTCGGGAAAAATTAGAGTTAGGCAGGCTCGTGGCTCGGTGCCTGATCGGCTCGGGTAAATTTTTTGGCCGAGCGCTCGAACAAAAAAAAAACTCGAACCATTTTTACTCGAGTTGAGCTAGAGCTTCGAGTTTTGACTCGTAACTCGACTCGTTAACACCCCTAGTTATAAGTTAAAATGTTAACTTCCTTGAAATAGAATTTCAAATATTAACTTCCATCTATTTTTCATGTGGGAAAAATCTGAAAATAGTCTAAATGATCCACCCTTGCTTTATGGCTGATTGAGCTCAATTAACGTATCAAAAAGTAAGTCAAGTCAAGAAGAAATCTTATCAGATTGGTTTTATACAATTTGATTTGTCGCTTTCTTTTCTGCATCAATTGAATCCTGACTTTGGTGTCTGGAGAATTTAACACCAACCACCAATTGCCAACTAGAGAAAGTGGGTGTCCCAATCGAACACTAGGAATATCTCCAAAAAAATTATTTCTCTGGGCATGTTTGAAGCAAGTAGAGGATAAAAATGAGAGGAAGAGAAAAAGATAAGCACTACAAAATAGTGTGGTATTAATGATGGGTTTTCTGTCGATATCTTGATTTTCGTTGTTAATGGTCTTTACCGATGAAAATCTTCCCTCGATAAATCAGATAGTGCGATTTAGTCAAAGCACATAGCGCGACATGTCCAATTGGGTCTTTTTGCCTTTTGTCGTCTACGGAAGGAAACCATAAAAATGAAGATTATCTATTGGTGAGTGTACCTCTTTTATTGGAGGAGAAAGCAAACATCATAATGATTCATCAATCTTTATGGGGGACATGGACCGAGCCACTTCCCCCTCTTCAAATTTATATTACGGAAATGATCTACTAAGCAGGATCTTTTCAACCATTTAAGTAACATAGTTTGGGGGTCTCGATGAAAGTTTTGGCTCTTCAACCTATTCAAATAACTTTATTTCAATTCTTACATGATGGAAATTATGATGGAAATTGTCAATATGGATCTTAAAAATGGTTGGCACTTTTAAAGATGAATGTTAATAGCTTTAACAATTTTTCCTTTTAACTTCTAATCACGTAAAAGTTGCGTGCGATTTTAATTTACGTATTGACGATATCCGTCACGTTAAACGGGTAAAAAAAAGTTGGGACCTAAAACCTAAATACACTAATTGAAAGATTAGCAAAGACAACCCTAGTTTTCCCTAATTTATGTTTATTAATTTGTGTTTATAAATTTTTGCAATAGGAGAATGTTTAGCTAAGTAAAACTTTATTTTAACATATCTGAATAAGTTACTTTTTTCAAGAATTACGAGTAAAAAAATTACTTATTTGAAAAGGTTAATCTATGAACATATAGTTTTCCATGTAGAAAGACAATAGAATTAGTTAAAAGAAAGGTCAATCTATAAGCGATTATTTTCTATTGAGGCTGATTTGAAGTTCTTCCACCCATAAAGGTGTTACCCCGGTTGAACAGAGGAGATTGTAGACTAATCCTGAGAGATGGAGTGAGATCATGAAATAAGACACCTACTTGTCTGTATCTATTCCATAAATTTATCTTTCTCTAGTTCAGAGTGTAGTAAGTTTTAATTTGAAAAATAACTTATTTATTTTAATTTTGACTAATCAAAATATAATTTATTCTAAAGTCTACTTATTTATTTATAAGTAAACTTTTTCAGATTAGCCAAACAAGAAATAGAATTTTTAGATCAACTTCCATATTATTTTCCATACCAAGTTAATTTTGAGAAGTTGTTTTTTCTCTAGTTACTGTTATGCCTCGCCTCCGAGGCTCAACGTAAAAGCGCCACGTAGCAAGCCACGTAAGCAGAAAGTCAAACGAAGACCCATGAAGTAAAAATAAGAAAAAAGACAAACAAAACCGAAGTCCTTGCACTGCAAGAACGAAGTCCAAGTTGAGGCACTGTCTCAAAGACGAAGCTGTCTAAGGAAGTAAAGAAAGGAGCTGTCTCAAAGATTCCTTCGAGACTCTCAAACTCGTCCGAAGCTCACGAAGTCGACACTGTCTCTTTTAATAGATTCGAAGATTTCTTAGAAGTGATTGATGTAATACTTATAATAAAGTTTGTGAGTGTGTTAGCCTATTGTATAGAACAGCTAACTAATTATCAATGTATTAAATGTATGAATAGATAGTGATATGAAGCTTCGATTAGGAAGATGAAGCCACGTGGTTATGATCCAACGATCACCACATCGACCAGGGTAGTATAAATAGGTTCTCTTTGTAATTAAGAAATGATTCGAAGGCAAGATT
This sequence comes from Fraxinus quadrangulata, assembly GCA_903798255.1. Classification (NCBI taxonomy): domain Eukaryota; kingdom Viridiplantae; phylum Streptophyta; class Magnoliopsida; order Lamiales; family Oleaceae; genus Fraxinus; species Fraxinus quadrangulata. The sequence continues at coordinate 17,368 of CAIGRB010094856.1, read as the reverse complement.
CTTAAAANGGGATTATGCCCTATGGATTTTTGGACAAATATATATTCGAAACACATACTTGAACTCTCAAGAATTTTATATAAAACATTTGGTTGAAGATTGCTCGTTTTGACTTATATGTCCATTACGAAAATTTCAATATACAACATAGCAACTTCTACACATTTTATCTATCATTTCACATATTCTTATTACATAGATTAGTTTGCTTTCCATCCGATAATCATTGTTAGCGCGATTATTTTTGTTTCACCCGCCGGAGCCTGAACAGTTTTGTCTCTCGCCGCAAAGTGTCTCCCACATCCATTTCCTCCTTGCTACAGTTGTTGCTCCAGTAGGAACGTGTCGAAATCGTACTTAACTAGGCGTGAGTGGACCCGACATCTGTAGGCTCATTTTCTGGGATTTACAGATTGGCGCCGCCTGTTGAAAATCTTATATTTAACCACGAAAACACTAGTAGAAGTAAGCTAGCTTGTAATATTTTGGCAAGGAAAGCTCCAACCCTTGAAAAATGAGAGTTCTTGAAGAAAAAACTATTGGAAAGTCAAAAAATCTAATACTCATTTGATCTTTCAAGAAAGGAGAATTTAATTGAGGAAAGTGTTTGTGAAAATGAGTTTAAGTGGTAATGAAAGTGCACCTCACAGAATGAGGGAATACCCTGAGGAAGGAGACCCCTCACGAGCTGCCTCATCTGCTCACCCATGACCCACACAACATAGACGAGGTGGGTCCAGTTGCAAAGGCAGGGTTGCAGCTAAGCTCACTAGAGAAATGGCCACAATGGCTGGCAACATGATAAATATAACTTAGCAAAATATGACCATGCATGAGATGTTAATGAGCATGCAGGTTCGAGGATGGTACCCAATTCCTCCATACTCAGCCTCTGAAAATGCATTCCATGACCCATAAGGATACTACCATGGAGAAGAAGAAGTCCAAAGCCAAATGGCTGGATACCATCATACAAGGATGGAAGTTCCCCAAGAAAGGGAGGTTGAGATTGATACGTTAACCAATTACACCTCGGAACGACCCTATGAGACCCAGTTTAACTTTCCTCCAAATTATGAACCAGAGGATCGACTTCAGAGGTCAGCAAGTGTCTTTGATAGGATGAGCCCGGGCTTGCCTAGAAATAGGCAGGCTCACTCTCCATCTGCGCCTAGAAATAGGCAAGCTCATCATTCCCCTCATGTGCCTAGGACTAAGCAACATGAGCCTCATCGGAATGAAAGACAAGAACCAGTCTACCATAAAGAGTCTCAGGTTTCTCCCCCTAGAAATAGGCGTGAGAGAAGGGACCGAGCTATGAGTGATGCAGGACCCTCCCAATCACCTTTCCAAACTCAATAAAGGGAAGAGGAGAATTCTAATAAACCATAAAGGTCCTGCGACCTCGATGACGATGATGACCATTCACCATTCTCACAAGCGATTCGGAACGCCCCAATGCTAAACCACTTCACACTCCCTAACATTCTTAAGTATGATGGGAGAGATGACCCCGTGAAACACCTCAACAGTTTCAAGACACATATGAATTTGAAAAGGGCTACCCCAGTTATGAAGTACAGGGCCTTTCACTTGACCTTGAGTGGAGGAGCTGAAATCTGGTATACTAAGCTGCCAAAAGGTAGCATCCAGAGCTAACCGGATCTCAAAAGGACGTTCCTAAAACACTTCACCACCAGCAAAGAGGGTGAAAGCCCATTAAACGATTGCAAGATATGTGACAACAACAAGGCAAGATGCTGAAAAGTTTCTTGTCCCGTTTCAGTGATAAATTGACCTATTGTGTGCAAGTCACATATAGGGAAGCTTTGATTGCCTTAAGAGGAAGTTTAGACATGAACTCTCTCTTCTGGAGAGACGTATAGAACAAGGACCTTACTATCTACATGCCATATTAGAAATGATAAGGCGAGAAATTCTCAATGAAGAATTGAGAGATTATAGAAACAGGGCCAGCCAGGGACTTTTCCTCCTTAGATGCAAAGGGAAAAATGACCCACTTTCCATTTAATGGATCACCAAACATCCCTTAATCACGGACAAACACTAGCTATAGCAACACTTAATGCAGTACCCACTTTGACTTATGAGGAGGTAAATCCTAATGCTGAAATACGTCAGTGCCAGCCTTACCAAAGGTACCCACAAAGGGGAAGAGGTAGGGAAGAGGTACTGAACCTAGAAATAGGGATGTAGCGCCCCAGTTATTGTACCTACCATCAATCCCATGGTCACCACATGGAGAACTACTGGGACGTTGTAGATACTCTCGCAACACTAATTAAGGAAGAGACAAGCTCTCCCAAAGAGATGCTCCTCTTAGGCAAACCCAACAGCATGGGAATGTTGATCCGAGATGCCCCAACAGAAATGATCCCCCAAGAGGAAGAAATAATGATACAGAAAGGCCTAGAGAAGGTCAGAGGTAAAGACGAAGCCCCCAACAAACAATGGTTAGGAACCCATCAAGGAAATTGACATAATCATTGGAGGTCCACATGTTGGGGAAAAATCTAGAAACTTGCAAAGAAATTATGCTAGAGAAGCAAAAGACCTTCATATGACAAGTTTCATAGTTAAACAACTTCCACTAGAAGGACAAGTCCACCAATCTCATTTACTCAAGAAGATGCAGTAGGTGTGCATTATACACATTGTGACACCTTAGTGGTGAGGGCAGTTGTGGCCCGCAATGGCCTGCAAATAATGTTAGTGGATAATAGAAGCTCGATCAATATCATCTTTGGAACCACCTTTGACAAGATGAAAGTTGACCACGAACTGACCTCAATGAGTTCCCCCCCTTGTATGGCTTTACAGGAGATAGCATAATCCCAAGGGCTAGAATCACTCTAGTAATAGAGATGGGGATTGCACCCTTGACTGCTCACAATTTTATGGAATTTTTAGTGGTTGATAATCACTCTGCTTATCATGGGGTACTTGGGGGGCCAGCCTTGAAGGAACTATGGACTGCCACCTCCATTCATCACTTATGTATGAAATCTCTAACTGAATGAAAATGGCATAGCCACTGTCCGAGATGATCATCAAGCTGCTAGGGAATGCTACTCGAACTCCCTAAGGAAATTTGAACTAAGGACTATCAACGTCATTGTCACAGACCTTGACATGAACGACGCCCTCGAACAAGGAAGTACCCCTGAACAAGATGAAGACGTTGAAATAACCGATGTTCCTAAAGAAGGGAGACATCCTTGATATTATACGAACCTTTGAAGAAGAGGCTATTTGTAAAGAACGGACCACCTCTGAAGAAGGGATGATTGCTAAAGAAGCAGTTAACTTGGAAGAGCGGGTCGCTCCATTGACTGCGAGCCTCAAAAAAACACCTTTAGAGGAATTGAAGAGCTTTCCATTAGACCCACAGGATCCCTCCAAACATCTGCAGATGGGAAAAAACCAGCCCATATAAGCAAAAGAGGAGCTGAAAAGTTTCTTACTAAAAAATCTTGATGTTTTCGCCCGGAAGCATGGCAACATGGTAGGCATCGATCTAAAGGTTAGTTGCCACCACTTAAGCATCGACCCAAAGGTCCTAGCACATAGACAAAAATGAAGAGCCCTCAACCTTGAGAGATATGATGCTCTAAAAGATGAGGTTACAAAGCTAATCGACAACGGATTTATCTGGGAATCAGTGTATCCCGAATGGGTTTCGAACCCAATGTTAGTCAAAGAGCATAACGGGAAATGAAGGGTTTGCGTGGACTTCTCAAATTTAGACCAAGCATGTCCTAAGGATAGCTTTCCACTTCCCAGAATAGACTAACTCATGGACTCAACTGCCGGGCTACTTCATAACTTTATGGATTCATATTCTGGATGCAGTTAAATCCTTACGTTTCCAGCAGAAGAACACACATCCGTCATTACAGACAAATATCTCTATTGTTACAAGGTCATGCCATTCGGGTTGAAAAATGCCAGAGCTACCTACCAAAAACTTGTCAATAAAATATTCGCCGACCTTATTGGGAAAACCATGGAGATCTACGTGGATGACATGCTGGTAAAAAGTTTAAGAGTAGGGGATCATGTTAAAAACCTTAACGAGACATTCTAGATTTTGAGAAGATACTAGATGAAGTTCAATCCTTTGAAGTGTACCTTTGGGGTTTCTTTAGGAAAATTATTGGGCTACATCGTCAACTAAAGAGGTATTGAAGCGAACCTTGAAAAAGTCAAAGCTTTGATTGAGATGAGATCACCTCAAAAACCAAAAGAAATGCAGCGCCTTACAGGACAAGTAGTAGCCTTGAACCGCTTCGTCTCCAAGGTAACGGACAAGTGCCTACTCTTCTTTAAGATCCTCAAAGGAGGAAATAAATTTCAATGGGTAGAGGAGTGTGAGGTAGCCTTATAAGGGCTAAAGAAGCACTTGAGACAGGCTCCCATCCTCTTCAAACCTAAGGATCATGTGCCATTATAGTTATACTTGGTAGTAACTTTCGAGGCTATCAGTTCGATTTTAATAAGAGAAGAGAATGATTACCAACTGCCTGTTTACTACGTCAGTAAAGCACTCTTGGCAGCAGAAACTAGCTATCCAGACATGAAAGGTAGCACTTTCTTTGGTAATAGCATCAAGAAAATTGAGACCATATTTCCAAGCTCATAGTATACACGTGTTGACGAACTTCCCCCTCAAGCAAGTGCCGTAGAAGCCCGATGCTTCAAGGAGGTTACTTAAATGGGCCGTGAAACTAAGTGAGTTTGATATTGTCTTTAAACCAATGACAGCCATCAAGGGTCAGGTCTTAGCATATTTTGAGGCAGAATTCACTCCTGTTCAAGAAATGGAAAAAGAGATGGAACTTGCCGAACCTCCAACCTGGACCCTTTCAGTTGATGGATCCTCAAGAGAAACAATTTTAGGAGTAGGGGTTGTCTTAATCAGTCCAGAGGGCCATAAGCTTACATGTATTGTGAGATTCGATTTTAAAGCCACCAACAATGCAGTAGAATATGAGACCCTCCTCGCTAGCCTAAGGTTAGCTAAAGAGATGCAAGTGAAGATGTTCGTCATCAACGGTGACTCCAGCTAGTAGTAAGCCAAATTTGTGGAAATTTTTCAGCCAGAGATAAGTCCATGGCAGCATACCTAAAGTTGGTTATGGACTTCATCCCAACCTTTGAAATGTTCGAACTGGTGCAAATCACACGTTCTAAGAATGTCCATAGCGATGCACTGTCTAAATTTAGAAGTAAAAAAGATTTTGAATTGCTCACATTTGTGCATATAGAACATCTTTCCAGACCTTCTACCACCGATGGTAAGGATGTTATATGGGTTAAGGACAGTCCATCTTGGATGAAACCTATCATATCATTTCTCAAAGACCAGGCCATATCCCCTGAAAAGGACGAGGCACAGAAACTCAAAAGGAGAGCTACCCATTTCGTCTTCCAGGACGATGTACTATACAAATGTGGTTTTTCCTCGCCTCTGTTTAGATGTATTGGAGAAGATTACGCAAATTATGTACTACGAAAAATCCATGAAGGGGTATGTGGGAACCATACTGGAGGATGGTCCTTAGAACAGAAAGTACTAAGCAAGGATACTACTGGCCTACCTTGAAAAATGATGTACAACAGTTTGTTAGAAAATGTGATAAGTGTCGACACTTTGCTACTATTCAAAGGCAGCCTTTTCAAGAGTTGAATGTTGTATCCAGCCCTTGGCCATTTGCAAAATAGAGAATTGATCTAATAGGACCTCTCCCCAAAGGGAGAGGAAACTCTAGTTTCGCGATCATTGCCAATGATTACTTCACCAAATGGGTAGAGACCAAGCCACTTGCCAATATTATTGAGGCCAATACTTTGAAGTTTCTATGGAAAAACATCATCTGCAGGTTCAAAATTCCCCATTTGATTGTATTAGACAACGATAGATAGTTTGACAACAAGAAATTTAGAAATTTATGTGAGGAACTAGGCATCAAGAAACATTTTTCCTCCCCACATTACCCAGAAAAATGGGCAAGTCGAGGCTGTTAACAAAACGATCAAGCATACATTCAAAACGAAATTGGACACCTTTAAAGGGGTATAGGTTGATGAACTACATCAAGTAATCTGAGCTATCAGAACTACAAACAGAACTACTATAGGAGAGACCCCCATTCACTATGGCCTACGGGGCCAAGGCTGTGAGCCCTGTTGAAATAGGTCTGCTTTCTCCTCGACGAATACATTTCAATGAAATAACTAATGATAAGGTGAGGAGATGTGAGCTCAACGTCCTTGAAGAAAGAAGAGACGACTCTCATGCAAGATTAGCCATTTATCAAAGGAAAATGACTAGATACTACAATTCGAAAGTAAAAAAGAAGTCATTACATTTAAATGAACCGGTGCTTCAAAAAATATTCCCATTTTCTAAAGAGCATGGCTCGAGAACCCTTGGTCCCAACTGGGAGGGTCCTTATCACATCTATAAAGAGGTTCGGCCAATAACTTACAAAATTGAGAATATGGATGGAAATGCACAGCCTCATCCATGGAATGTAGAACATCTGCTCAAATATTATCAATGATGTAAGCATCTTGTATATATATTCTGAGGTTCAATAAAAATAAGTTTTATATATATTATTTGTACATTAAAAATACCCTCCCAAAGAGGTTAGGACCCTAGGGAATGCTTCTTCATAGATGATCTATCCCTACGAAGAGACGCTGGGCATTTCGACGAAGAGCTGGATCCAAAAGAGGACTACTTCTGAACTCCCAGAATATGACACACGCCCTTACCAACCAAAAGTTGTTAAGGAAGCCTAAGCATGAGTGAACCACTCAACACATGCTAAGGAAAATGAAAGACATGACGAGCTACTTGTACTTGTGCAAATTATGAGTTACAAAATTACAAAACTAGACTAAAGTCTAAACTAAAACAACTAAAAGACCCTCAGCTCATACATATCAATATACATAAAGTTCGGAGATTTATAAAGGTACACGACCTTCTAGCACTTTATTGAAGTACCATGTGCAAAAGTTTGAGGTTACTTAGATCTTACATATATCTGATCTTATGTATTCAATTATCTAGTTAAAGTTATGAAGTGGTTAAGAGAACATCGGTTAAATTTATTTTCTAAGACTGATATGGTTAAGTTCTGAACTTTGTTAAGATGTAAGACCTACTAACACTTTTGAAAATTGCGCAAATCTTATTATTGCTAAAGATTCATTTCTTGCACAAGTTCGACCTTGCTAGAGGTTCGATATTGTTAAATATTCAACATCTACTAGTTTGATGTTGTCAAGTTTTTAAAGTTATGCTTTTGAGGTTAATATTAAGTTGATGTAATTGTTAAAGAATAAGTTGTTCAGATAGCACATTAGAATATAAAGTGGAAGTAGAAAGGTGCAGAAGTAAAATGACACAAGTGTTGAAAGAAAAGAAGAACTTCATTCATTAAAAAGTATTACAAAGGTTGGGCCGAAGTCATTACACTTAGACAATAAAAATAAAAAGGTACAATTGAAGTCCGAAGCTCTAGGGGGTAGGGGCTGAAGAGCCATAAAGGGAAACTATGGCACTCGGAGCCACTTTTATAGTAGCAGTTTCTTCAGCTGCATATTCATCAAACTCAATGATTTGGTTTCCCTCAGCTGGAGTTTGAGGCTCCTACTCTCTAAAAATGACTGACCACAACTGAGTGGTGTCGATGCCCTGAATATTAACCTCCAGCCACTCCATCATATCAGTGTATCCATAATTCCGCTAATATTTAGCAAAACTCCGATACGCCTCAGTCAAGTGGAAGTTGGCAATGAACTCCTTTTCAACATTACTACTGGCTAGTTCAGCATCACTTCTGACACTCTCCACTTTCTCAGTCAGGCCAACCACTTGGGAGGTCAGCTCTTCCACCTGCCCCTTCAAGGTAGAGTTCTCTTTGTTGGTCTTCTCCAGGGCCTCAGTTGAGAGCTTCTGATGTGCATCAGAAGTCTCCACTCGCTTAGTCAGAGAGGCCACCTCACTTTGAGATAGATGGACCTCATTCTTCAAAGTCTCAATTTCTTTCACTGGCTCCTTTTCATATTTTTTCTTTAAAGCTTCCACCTCCACCTTGGCCTTGCAGGCAGCCTCCAAAGCCTGGGAGGCTTTATTAGTTAACCACCGATTCTTACTTTGAAGGTTTTTAAAGAGTGTTTCAGTCTCTATGGCCATACCAAATGACCTCCCCGCTTGGGCCACCATCATGGCAATGACGTCGACGACATCACTTTTTTCCACGAAGGATTGCCACTTCTCCATCCAATACTTATGAAACGTCATTGTGGCAGTCTGAATTTCAGGAGGAAGAAGGGCAAGAGCTTCTGATTCAAGCTTATCGGTCCTTTTGCCCAAGGCAGGTTTTGCTCGTGGGAGTTCGGAGGTGGTGGAGTCACTTGAAGTCCTCGACTTCTTAGCATGATCCTGCTTTTGGGGCTCCATGGCAGTTGGCCTCTTCTGCCCCCAGAGGCCACAGCCATTGAGCTGCCTAACAATTTTTTCCCTGTCGAGACCTCGGAGCGGGGGGAGGAACGTCCTTGGAACCACCTATCCCACTGGGGGGTCACGATTCTGAACCTCTTCTTAGGTTCATCCTCCGAAATGTTTTTCCCCTATCTGGCATAGGGGGCCGTTCCTCCTCCTGAGAGGCAACCTCCTTACTGACCCTCTCAATTTTATCCATCAAATGCTTTCCTCCAGCAGACGAGGGCTTCATCCTCTTCTTCCCCGAGGTGGAGATGGTGGCAAAGATTGTGGCCATGTTGAGAATAGGGTGCCTTCTCTTCTCGAAATTTTCTACATGCACAAAAAAAAAAAAAAGAACGGGATCAGCAAAATTCTATAATAAACATCAAGGAAATGGAAAAGTGTAAGGACATCTTACTTCTCCCTGCCATCATACCAAAATCTTCAAAAAAGCGCCTTGACTGGGATAAACGGTCGAAGTCACGTCAGTATGAGGATTTCTTGTAGACCTCAGTGAGAGTATCCCAGTCACTCTCGGTAAACTCAAGCCATTCAACCGGCCCTGCAAAATAAACACAAAAATAAATGTAAGTATCAGACCTCGTCGTTCGAAAAATCAAAGAAGCAAAGAATGCACTCACGTGCATCGAAGCATGAGGTTGGGACTTTAACGTGTAGAACAATGTCACCCTTACACTCTTGCCACTTCATCCTGACCCAGAATCATGTCTCTTTCAATCCTTTGATGGAAGAGGGCAGGCCTATGATGAATGGGGAGTGCGATCCCCAAGGACACAAAGAATACCACCCTTTGGAGTCCCATTTTCCTAAAGATCGGGGTTGGTATATTGTTTGGAAGACGTACAAAGGCATGTCCTCGCCCAATAAGGCCTCTATCCAAAGGAAATAGGAACCCACCAATTAGGCTCAGGCGTAAGGAACGTGCTGGGTAGGGGCCATCCCATACAGCCTAAGTACAGCTCGGAAGAAATGGTGTATTGGCAAGTGAAGCCCAGCCTTCAACAAAAATTCACTAATAGCGACGTAGCCTTACCTAGGATAGTAGGCTCCCTTGTTAGGAGACGAGGAATGGAGTTTGATGTCGTAAGGGATTCTACATTTCTCCCTAAGATTTGCTCGGTAGATAGAATCTACCGAAGAAGGGATTTTTGTTGCCCCCAAGCTATATCATCATCTTCCCTCCCCCCCCACCAAAAATTGAGGCACCTCGTTCAGCCTCAATGTCTTTGACGAGGTCAACAGTGTTGGTTATTTGTATCCCCATTTCATTGGCTATTTCGTTAAGGTCTACGTTTCTCCAATGAATGCCATTGACTCAAGGCTTTTTCAAAATTAATAACTTGCCAAGGTACATACGATAAATTTGATTAAGGTATTGAGGGAAGAATCCACTACAAACTGACAAAAGCATTGAGGAAAATAAGAAAATGGAGAATTTGAGAACGAAGAAGAAGAACACTTAAAAGAATTTTCAGAAAGGAAAGCTTGAAAACTTTTAGAATTTTTAGACGAAGAGATGCAAAAGATTCGTGCAAAAAGTAAAGAGATTTTCTCAAAAGTCTGTGCCTTTTATAGGCATACCCACTCAACCCCAACCGTTTAATCTTGATCCGAGTTATACAGCCGTTCATTTAAAAGTTTTAATCTGAGCAACTCAGCATGTCTGATGCTTCATCTTCTAAGGCCCAAATTAAAACGTCTGACTCATGCGCCTAAAATTTGCAAAACACGTAGGAGATAGCTATCATTGTGCATTAAATAGGGCGACGGTTGCGTGTATTAAGAGACGAACTGCTTCAGTTGTCTTTTCTTGGAAAGGCGCCACGACATCAAATTATTGGGACGCCAAATTAAGAACACCTTATATTTCTCAAAATTATTCAAATGAAACGCCTCGTAATTACTAACTTCGAAGCCTTATGAGAGTATGACCCTCACAACCTCATCCACTTCAGTTAGTGCCTCGGATATTTAAAAAGGCACTTCTAAAGATACAACTTCAAATCACGTTACTTTAGCAACCCTTCCCAGTATTGTCTCAAATGGTGAAATATTACCAAGTAAACCACTTTGAAAAACACCTGCATAGGGTCTGCACAAGTCAAGTATATTTCAAATTCTAACCATAACATGAATGATTATACTTAGATTTGGGAGACTATTGTGGTGTGGTAAAAGCCACCCGTACGAAATTTATTTTTATTCTTATTTTACATTTAATTCCATGCATTACATAAATAATCATGCCTAGATTTGGGAGACTATTGTTATGCCTCGCCTCCAAGGCTCAAAGTAAAAGCAACTCGTGAAGTAAAAATACGAAGAAGTCAAGCAAAATCGATGTCCTTGCACTGCAAGAACAAAGTCCAAACTGAGGCACTACCTCAAAGACGAAGTTGTCTAAGGAAATAAAGAAATGAGTTGAAACTCTCTACTTAGAGGACCATCTCAATGAGGCTTTCAAATTCATTTGAAGCTCACGAAGCTGATGCTGTCTCTTATAATAGATTCGAAGATTTCTTAGAAGTAATTGATGTAACACTTATAATAAAGTTTTTCAGTGTGTCAGCCTATTGTATAGAACGACTGACCCTTTATCAGTGTATTAAGTGTATGAATAGATAGTGATGTGAAGCCTCAATTAGAGAGATGATGCCACATGATTCTAATCCAATGATCACCACGTCGGCCAAGACAGTTACAAATAGGTTCTCTTTGTAATTTAAAGGGGGTGGGATTATGATTAGGAATTTTTGGACAATCGTATATTCGAAACACATACTTAAGCTCTCAAGAATTTTATATAAAACATTTGGTTGAAGATTGCTCGTTTTGACTTATATGTCCATCACGGAAATTTCAATATACAGCATAGCAACTTTTATACATATTTTATCTATCCTTCCACATATTCTTATTACATAGATTAGTTTGGTTTCCATCCGGTAATCACTGTTAGCATGATTGCTTTTTTTTTTGGGCCAGTCGGAGCCTGAACAGTTTTGTTTCTCGCCACAAAGTGCCTCCCGCGTCCATTTCCTCCTTGCTACCATTGTTGCTCCGGTAGGAACATGTCAGAATCGTACTTATCTAGGCGTGAGTGAGCCCGATATCTGTTAGCTCATTTTCTGGGGTCAACAGTTTCCATCATTCATTTTCCTTATAACTTTTCATTTCAACCACTAATAATGTAGATTCATTTTTCATTTAGGCAGTTCTAAAAATAGTGTAAATGCTTCGCCTGTGTTTTATGGCACATGATTGAGTTTAATTGCGTACCAAAATTAAGCAAAATCTGTACGAGGTATTATCAAATTCAGTTTAAGTAGTTTGATTTGTGTACTAGTCGATTTATTTTCAGTATACATTGAATCCATGACATTTGAGCATGGAGAATTTAACTCAATCAATTAGAGTGGGTGGATATCCCAATCAAACACTATGAATATTTCTGAAAAAATGACATTTTCATGCAACTTTTACGCAAGGAAAGGATAAGAGAGAGAGATAAAGAGGAAATGTTGGGGATATTACATCAATAAATGAGCATACATTATATTAACAAAACGTACCATTTATATATGTGAAATCGAAACATAATTTGACTTACCAAAAATTGGATTTGAGAAGGCGAAATTACAATTACCGAAGTCAAATACATGACGATGGATTCAACCCTTTCCATTATTCAAATAGAAGCCATTAAATTCTTTAATTCAAACATTCCATATAAACAAAATAAAGTTAGTCATTTTTCTAGAAAAAAAAACATAATAGAAAAAAAAATTAGAAAATGAAATAAGGAAATGCAAATGATGGATTGACCGAGGCAAGTGTTGACACTTTGTTCTTAAGATGAATTTGTTCCGCATCGTTGCTAACAATTTTTCAGGAATCATCTTTCAAAATACAATGACTACGTCTCGCAATATGAGCATTTCAAGTTACATAGACCAACGAGTTCTTAACGAAATTATCTCTCTACCGAACCATTATTTTGTACAAAAAAAATACCACATTTACAATCAATCAAGAGAAATGATATGAAATTATGAATTGAATGAAAAAATTCAAATACATGAGATCTATATACAGTAGTTTGAAAGATTTGTCTCAAAAGATACGATCATACAAAAGGACACACCTCTTGAAATTTATCTCTATACATGAAGAGACACACTCATTGAAAAATAATCATACCAAGAGTCATGATCTTTTATCTGGAAAGACACACATTTCATCCAAATATTTAGAATATTCCATAATATTCTATATGATTTTCCAATAATTTCAAGTTTTTAAGCGGCTTAAATTTGGTTTAATTTTTCATTATTTGGAATTTCAAAATCAATTTTGGATAAATGAGAAATTGTGGTCCAAAGTTGGAGGAAAAATCGATTTTTTTACACCTAAGACTGTCGCTCGAGCGACAGACTCTCTGCTTTTGGCACTCGAGCGACGTAGAGGCAACATCAAAGGCTGCAACCCTTGACAAATGTTGCTGGATTTTTTTGGGCGTCTCTTCACTTACAATTTCTCCTCGTCTATAACTAAGACCATTTGGATGTCCTTTAACCCAACCAAATCATATGTAATTATAGCATAACATAAAAATTCATATTTCCTTTATCGAGATTTTGCATAAAAAATATATTTTCATTCCATTTGAAAGGAGTACAAAAGTCATATTTTTGGTTCGTTATTCTTGTGCTTTGAGTGCTACAAACACAACAAAGTAGTCGTAATATTTTGGGAGTTGATTGCTATCATCTGTAGACACCGTTGTAGAGCAAAATCGACTTAAGGACAAAGAGTTCAACTCTTGCCTCAACTTTGTATTTATTTCCTTGGTGTTACTTTATTCATTTTCATTGGCATTTTAAAATCCATTTTTGTGGTGCTTTGGTTGGTAAGTTTGATTTATTAAAGTTATTATTCAAATTCATTTTACAAACAAAGAAGGATAAGTAAGATGTTTATTTGCTCATTAGTAAGAACGATGGAAAGAAAATAGGTGAGTTCTTATATTTCATTGTAACTATATATTTTTCGATGACAAAGGTAATGTAAATTCTACTTTCTCTCACGTCAAGAAACAATATAACCGAATGCACTCTTAGGCATTTTATTATTTTCTCAAGAAATAAATTCACTCTTAGGCATTTTATTATTTTCTCAAGAAATAAATTCATGGACTAACTCAGAGGAAGACTAGTAGTATAATTATAATGAAAAGTTAAAAATAATATGTTCATTTTTAAAATTAAGGATGATAGGTTAGAGTCCATAATGCAATCACTTTATTAAGATTTATTGACTAACTCACAAGTCATGTTCAACGTTTTAAAAATAAAAATGGGTGATGTAGGGAAGAGAAAGGAGGAAAACGATGTGTGTCCCAATAAATAATTAAAGTTGTGTAAAGTTAATTGATCACACGTATCTTGACCATCAAAAATAACTTTTGGAAGTAATTTTATGAACTAAATACTTAACTTTCGTTTGTTCTTTATTATTTTAGGAGAAAATCATGATTGGATGAGAACACATGAAAATGAGCAATAATTGATCAAAAAGTAGTAAAGTTGGGCATATTTTGGAAGTTGGGGGACCAATGAGCGACATTTGGAAGTTAAAGGAAATCAATTCCAAAATCTAAGGACTCGATGCAAACAAGAAAGAAGAAACATGAACCAAATTGCAAAGTCAAATTATAAATTCCAGCAATTTAATTAGTCCTAATTCAACTAAGATTGTCTAGTTCGTTCAACAAATGACATATGTGTTATAAGAAATCGAGAGATACTTTTATAATTTATGCAATCATATTTAATTCCTAAAATAGAATGCGTTTACATGTGTAGGAATTTAAATAGAAGTATAGTAAATTCGAGCATGTGAATATGGCTAATTTTACTCTAGAGAGATTACTAACTAAAATTGGTTGTTTCGATTGTTAATAATATGAAAAGAGGCTGAATTAATTTGGACTGAATGTTAAATAGCCTAAATGAAAATTGAAATTCCTAACCATTTAATCTCAGTAGTTCTCCGTAAATTAAATTAATTTTAGATTAGCTAAGTATAATTTAGTTAAAAAATAAAATCTTGATTTTTTATTTATTTATATATTAACTCAAGTTGGAGCTAGAATTGGAACAAAAATTGATAGTGAATATTAGTCTCCATGGGAACGATATTTGAACTAAAAAATTTACGTATTACTTGTCGTGATTCGTACACTAGCAGAATCAATCGAACAAGTTTTTAGCATCGTTGTCATGGATTATTTTATTTGCTTTAGCTGTTATTAATTAATTCTAGCTTTGATTTTAAATTTCGTTCTTTTTCTTTTCTTTTATTTTTTAAAGTTTCCTTACATGCGAAGTTCGAAAGTCAGTGATCTCTCACCCTTTGATCAGAAAATCGAACCCACTTTGAAACAGAGAATTAAGCAACAAGAAGAAAATCTCATGGTAGAACATATCATAACATTGTAGCCAGCACAAGTAAAACAGCCAATTGAAAGTGATGAAGGTGACTTGCTATTCGGGCAATTCATCACACTACATGTTACGACAAACTAGTCAAGCATTTTTATCAAACATTTGGGTAATCAAACTTTCAACTAAGGACGAACATTATTTTATTGTTCTAGAACATATTATCTTTTTATGGAAAATCTCATGATAATCTATATAGTCATGCCTCACGATTCTTAGACATCTACCAAAACTTCAATTTTCATTCAGTGTCTGATGAAGCAATCAAATTGAGACTCATCCTAGATACACTTTGTCATGGAGCAAGAGATGGTTGGATTTCCTATTAGGGAAAGCATTAGAACTTGGGATGATCTCATAAATAAGTTTGTCACAAAATACTTTCCACAATCGAAGGTACCTGCATAAAGATATGAGATCTTCACATTTCAGCATGCCGATTTAGAGTGTCTTCATGAAGCATGGAAAGGCTCAAGGGCATGATTAGAAAGTGGCATAACCATGATATTAAGAAATCATTCCAAGTTCAATACTTCTACACCGAATTGAATCCAGCATGTCGTATATCAGTAGATGCAACCTCAAATGGATTTATCACATTGAAAATCATCCAATAAAGTTGAGGAATTATATGAGACAATGGTAGCCAACAACGCCTTGCCTTTCCCAAAAACCACATACAAAAAGCCATCAAGCATTCATGAAATAGATGTCATCTCCAAACTATCAACAGAAATATCATCTTTGGAAACGAAGGTGATATATCGCTTGAATTTTAAAAATTTAGTAAACATAGTACTAACAAATTTTTTTGGTTTGTAGTATATGTGGGGGATTCACAACAGTGGAAAATACCAGATTGCATCACAAGAGACAAAAGAAGTAAACTATGTACAAATTTATCAATGTCAGCAAAAAAATGCATTCAACGATATATATATAGCCTAGGTTGGCATAATCATCCTAGCTTTTCTTGAAGCAACAACAAAAATAATTTTCAGCAACCTTTCTCTAGCTTCCAATATCAAGAAAAGAGAACTTCTTTGGAGGATATATTGGGTAAACTCATAGAAAACTGGCCAGTACATGACAAAAATTGAAACAGCTTTACAAAATCATTATGTAGTGTCATTAAAGGGTTGGAAGCTCAAATAGGTCAGCTGGTCCGTGCAATATCTGAAAAACCACAAAGAGCCTTACCCAACAGTAGTGAAACTAATCCGATGGAGTAAGTACTAGCTATTAGAGTTGTTGAAGATGAGAAAATAGACACTTCGCAATCGAAGGTAGTTACAAAACTATGAGAATACATACCTTCCATTGTTTTTTCCCTAGTACTTCAAAAGTTGACAAAGAAGGAAAGGATCAAAGTAATCACAACAAGAAGTGGAGTGGAGTTACCTGAAATTAAAAGAAAAATAGTTGCAAAAACAAACAGTGCCTATTATTGAAGCAAGTGGATGAATCTGAAAAAAAAAATTGAGAAATTTTTTAAAGAGAATTCAGACAACCCACAGGCTAAGGTGGTTGCTCATGTAAGAGAATATTTACCTTTCATCTCATTCCCTCAATCGTTGAAGAAATACAAATTAGATCATCAATTTGAGAAGTTCCTAGACGTGCTAAAAAATTCCATATCAACATACTGTTCATAGATGCAATTAGAAATATTTCAAGCTATGCAATGTCCTTGAAAGGCATGATATCCAAGACAAGAAATCTTCTAGAATTTGAAGTTGCTACATTAACAGAGGAGAGGTGCAAGATTGCAAAAGAAAGTGCCTTTGAAACTCAAGGATTTATGGAGTTTCACTTTACCTATTTCATTTGGAGAGACTTATTCTTTTAATGCATTATGCGATAAATGTGCTATTATTAATTTAATGCCTTGATCTGTATACAAAAAATTAAGAGTTGGAGAAGTGAAAGAAACAACGGTATCATCGTAGTTGGCCGATGGAAGCATCAAATATCCAAGATGCAAGATTGATGATGTGCTCATCATAATCAAAACATTGTTATTTTGGCGGACTTTATTGTTCTAGACATTGAAGAGAGCTGGTAATGAGTCGAATTTTGATTGACATAGAGAAATGAAAGATAATCTTGAGAGTGTAAGATGATCAAGAAGTTTTCAATTTGCACAATCCATCCAAACAACCATCAAACGCGAGTAGTGCAACTGTGTTGATGAGGGTGATCTATATATTCAAGAAAGCTATTAGAAGAGAAAACCTAAATTTCATAGAATACTCAGTAGTGATAAGAACGGAAAATTCAAAGTCCGGAGAGTAAAAAGAGAATGCAAGACTAGAAATTG
>CAIGRB010094834.1:16010-32339 GCA_903798255.1 Fraxinus quadrangulata | reverse complement strand
AATATCGACGAAGAGTACGAAATCAACAACAAAGTAAAAATGCGAAATTAATTATAAGTGGTTTGACATTGTTTCTACGGCCACGTGAGCAAAGTGGCTATAATCTTTATTATATATGAATAATATGGTTACATCATTTATATGTCCTAACCATAACTTTAGCATTTACAAGATTTTAGAGCACATACAAAATTAAAGAAAAAAAAAAAACCAATATATTGTACTATGGGAGAGCGCTACACTACGCTCCAACATCGATCTATTTATTTTAGTAAACATGTATTCCACTCTATATGACCCACATATTACAACAGTATAATCAAGGGCGGAGCCGCCGCGTCACCACCTGTTGTAGTCTTGCAGAGAGAACAGAGAAAACGGGAAGAATGAAAAAGAAGACCTCAGGTGGGCCTCCTTTTTTCACTCCTTTGCTTCTCCTTCTCCTTGCTCGCTGCCGGCTGCATCCACCAATCTTAGCTAGTGCCTTGGTAAAAATTTAATCCAAATGTATATAATATCTCTTAATCTATGACTCTATTTACATAGTTTTGATTGTCGAATTGATTTCAAGAATGAGAACTGGATAGAGTTTTAATTGAGAAAAAATAAAAACCCAAATCCCATATTGGGAATTTTTGTTGAACTTCTGGTGTGTTATTCGTCTGTGATTGGGAGAAGCTTGTCTGTGAGTTGATGTTTTAGTCATTTTTGAGGTTTCTTTTCCTCTAGTTATGGATTATGGATTTTATTTTTGTTGCTTATCTTTTATTTGTTAAGTGCATTTTTTCTCCAAAACTTATACTCTTTTGTTTCCAATTTTTTCATTATAAAGATATATGAAGATGTGGAAACTCCTTGGACTTATTCCCAATTCATGTCTCAGGGCTTACACATTGCCCCCAGAGAAATGGTGTGCCTTTGCCCTTTATTGATTTCAACCCTGATTCTTTCTCCAATTCATTCCATCACATTGTTTACCTCAATCTCGTTAATTAAAATGTGTTTCTGCAAATGTTTGGCAGAAAGAAAAGGCTGTTTAATTTTAATTCCCTTATCGCATTTTCCCTCAAAAGATGGCTTGTAAAGACTAATATATTATCCCATCCTAATATCTCTCATAAACGCAGAAGTGAAAGTGACACATTAATTTTATATCTTCCTTCCAATTTGCTTTTTCCATTGATCGTGTCTTGATTTTACTTAGATGGTCTTTTGTTGGTTGCTGACTTGATGTGCTGTCCACGCCGCCGCTGCTGCTTGAATTAAGAAAACAATAAGAATTAAGAAGATTATCATTTCAATTTGAAGAAAACAACAAGAATTAAGAAAATTAGCATTTTAATTTTCAGTTTCCACCCATTAACATTTCTGGTACTTCTTGTTATTTTCTTGTAATTGTTGTAAGGGTTTGAGATTGTGAAGTTGGGGGAGAGTAGGATTGTGAAGTTGGGCTGGTCCAGTGAAAGGTCGTGGGCTTCGGCCATGCTCATATGTTTTAGTGCATTTACATATATATATATATTGAATAATTTTTTATATTATTTAATTAACGATCTCGCTCTTATAATCGTTGGTTGTCGATGATCAATATTCGTCCGGGCTGAACTTTTATGTTGGATCCGCCACTGAGTACAATAGTAGTAAAGTTACAACAAATCTTTCGTAGACTTTGATATTTTTGAAGAGAAATAATGTGCCGTCTATAATTATTGAAGAGATTCAAGATTAAAGTTGAATCCATATTTTCTTTATTATCTAGGTTATTTATTCATTATTTATCTTGTATTGATCAAAACATGATAAACTAAACTTTCCGTCGCTAGGTTTTTATGAAACCACATTCATTATTTTGGTTAATTCAATGGCACAATTTCAAGACCCATTGGAACTCCAATGGAGACTAGAAATAGGCTTAAACCTGGTCAAATAGAGGGGATCCCGCGCAATGTAAATCATTGAAGGGGATTTCCGTACCATTAAACATCTATTCTTGGTGGTAGTTGTGATTTGAGCAACAATAATATCGACGAAGAGTACGAAATCGACAAAAAAATAAAAACGCGAAATTAATTATAAGTGGTTCGACATTGTTTCTACGGCCACGTGAGCAAAGTGGCTATAATCTTTATTATATATGAATAATATGGTTACATCATTTATATGTCCTAACCATATCTTTAGCATTTACAAGACTTTAGAGCACATACAAAATTAAAGAAAAAAAAAACCAATATATTGTATTATGGGAGAGCGCTACACTACGCTCCAACATCGGTCTATTTATTTTAGTAAACATGTATTCCACTCTATATGACCCACATAAAAACCTAGCGACGGAAAGTTTAGTTTATGAAACCACATTCATTATTTAATTCAATAAATTGTTTGTTTTTTATTAAATTCTTGTGATTGTGGTTGCATGTCATTATTTTTTATTGACATCCTATTAGTTGGCCAATTTTAGAATTGCGTTTTGGAATTTGGGATTATATCAAGAGATAAATCACATTATGGCTTAAATAACAAACCAACATTAGGTCTTTAAAGTATAAAATATCACATTGAATAAAGATGAAAATATAGATCAATTTATAAGAGTTTGGACTAAATTTCCGTCGTTAGGTTTTTTATGAAACATCATTCATTATTTAATTCAATAAATTGTTTGTTTTTTATTAAATTCTTGTGATTGTGGTTGCATGTCATTATTTTTTATTGACATCCTATTAGTTGGCTAATTTTAGAATTGCGTTTTGGAATTTGGGATTACATCGAGAGATAAATCACATTATGGCTTAAATAATAAACCAACATTAGGTCCTTTATGTTAAAGTATAAAATATCACATCGAATAAAGATAAAAATATAGATCAATTTAAAAGGGTTTGTACTACTCCTCTTAATAAAGTTGATTTTTTAAAATGGAATCTAAAATTTTAATATGGTATCAAATCCCGTTAAGCACCAACGAGCAATTCGATTAAATTAAAATTCAACAAAATAAAATAAATTAAGCTCACGAATTTCAATATTGGTCTGCTCAAATTAGACACCATCTTGCAGGGCATGTTAAGGGATAAAATCCCACATGAAAATAAAGATGAAAATATAGACCAATTTATAAGAGTTTGTATTACTTCTCTTAATAAGATTGATATTTTCATACGTAACTTCAAATCTTAATACTTTACGAGATAGAGATCTATGTCAAATGCATCTTAATTGGCTTTGTCCATGATTTTTGGGAATGGCCATGATTTTTAATTACTTAATTGATTTTGTCACATTGGATTTTTCTAATAAAGTTTTAACAGGACATCATTTGATTGCTCCAAATTCTTTGTATTCTTTTTCCGTTCATTGATATTTTGTCACTTTTGATTTTTACCAAGTAAGGTTTTTAACAAAGCAATTTTTACGTAAGTAGTTATTTAAGGATAAGTGTTGTAAATTAATTACTATTCATAAATGATCCTTGTATAAATGCAATCCTAATTATAACCTATACATATTGAGTATGATTTTTAATAAAATATAAACAAGAGCTTTGTTTCTCTCTATTTTCTTCTATTTTTTCTCTCTATTTATAACAAATATTTATTTCACAATCTAGATTTCTATATAATACATTGATAAGATAAATAAGATGTAGTTCAAGAAATTAATATCTTTAGCTGAACATATTGTCAAACCATCTATGCATGGACCATTGCTACAAATTTCAATTATTAATTTGTAATTGGACATTAAGAAAACATAATTTCCATCCTATTGACTTGGGATACCTATTCAAGAAATTTGAATTCTTGATTAATCACTTATCAAGAAGCACCAATTCGGAATTTTTTTTTTTGGAAAGTTGACTATAATTATTATTACATTAAAGAAAGGAGTTTAATTGTCAAGAAAGCTATAATAAGCATTGATGAAATTAATTATTCCAAAATGAACAAATTGCATACAAAAGGACTAGAGATTTAGCTACAAAATAGTATAGTTTAGTTAATCAAAATTAAAACTGTCTTTTTCCGTAATTAACAACCAATGAACCACTAAGTTTGATTTTATCCTAATTTAAAACCGTGTGATATTGTCTAATTGATTTGTGAGGGAAAAAAAAAAAGTCTGTCAACATTTGTAACCCATTTGGGCATATTTGATAGATATTATTGAGAAAATAATGTATTTTAAATAGTGATATGATAAAAAATATATGGTTAAAAGGTAAGGAAAAATTATTAAGGTGATGAAAAATATTATTTTATTAAAAAATATATGATTAAAAATAAGTTTTGAAATAATATATTTTGAAAGAACGTGTATCAAACGTACTTTGCGTGTACTAATCAGCAATCTTTCTTTAATACACACAATGTTTAGATAATATTATTTAGCTCCTTTAATTGAAAAATATATAAACCAGATTGTTGGACCCCATATATATAGCTTTGGATGTGATCTATACCATTAATTTTTCAAGAGAGAAAAGCACACAAAGTCACAAACCATTCATTATAAAGTAGTACAGATTTCAAAGAATACTAGATCTCAGGAACCCCTTTTTCTCTATAAATCTTGCACATTTTCCAACATGGAATAGATTCTGTGCTATACATTGATTCAAGCTCAGATGCATGAATACCTATGTGACATTTGTTTATCTCTTACCAAATTAAAAGTATTCAAAGCCAATCATTAATTGTAGGAAGGAGAATAATTGGTAGAGAACATATTTAGGTAACACACAAAAACATAAAATATTTGCACTTCTCCAGGCAAGGGATCATGGATCCCTCAACCATTACTGATAAATTAAAGTTTAATTTTTTTTTTTTTTACAAATTATAATAGGAGACTTTCATTTTGAAAAAAATAAATAAATAATAACTCAATTTCTTTATAAACTTGAGACCATCCCGTGCCAAACTTTGTGGGGGAAAAAGAATCTTGATGTGGCACGGCTATAGGTGATGACAAGGAATGGATGCTGACCCATCAACAAAGCAGGTAGTACCAAACAAATCCATATCAATGCCTGGATTAATAATACGCACAAGTGGGGTTTCTTATTGGTGGTTGCTTCATAGTGCAATAATAAATATATCTTTATAAAGGCTTGAGTTGTTGAATACTTGTTCACTCAAAAGTAAACTCAATCAAGAAAATCACCTTTAAAATCTTGAATCTTCATTTCATCGTTTCGAGTAATGCTATTCATAGTCAACGACAGTAAATAATCATCATACGTAACAGCTTGTTATTCGATGCATTAATGGATGAAAATCTAATAACAAACAAATGAATCAAATAATAAGCTGCCACATAAAATGATTATTGACGATCGTGACTAGACAACATTATTCTTTTCATACTTCCAATTTTGAAGATCCTCACAAAAGGGACCAATAATATATAACATAGGCGGTTAAAGAGACAGAGAGAGTGGAGTAGGAGGCACTAATTCTAGTGGGTTTCTACCTATTTTTATGTACAAATTAACTTGTGCTGCTTTGATATTCGGTTTTGCTTGATGTACATTAATTTTGACATCATGAATGATATTGTGTGTATTGATAAATTTTTGTATATTAATTTTAACAATATTCTTTCCAATGAATGGTCAATATTTTACACATAGAGGATGTCATCCAAAATGTCAATCATAAATATACAAGTAGCATAATTGTTTGGCATTATAATGTTTTTTTTCTTTTAGTTTTTGGTTTGCAAACCCCACAAAGCCTGATGTCCTCTCAGAGCTTTGTAAGGACAAGATTTTGTGTACCATTGAGAGAAAAAATCTTCCTACCATGAGATGATATAACTTTAATTTGACAAGAAAGCTTTGGTCCTGTTTGGAACTCATTATTTTTTTCATTCTCATTTTTCTATTTATTTTTAATCATATATTCTTCAATAAAATAATATTTTCCATCACATCAATAAAATTTTTTTTAACCATACATTTTCCATCAATTTACTATTCTAAAATACATTTTTAAAAAATAACGTGGCTCAAACGTAGCCTCGATCTTTCTTGTTATTTCTCAAGTCCCCCTCCGCACCAACTCCACCCTACTTTTCAAAGTATAGTAGTTTGGACTAGAAAGTGGACTTTCTCTGCAGAACCACCCTTGTAAAAACTGATGTGAACAAGTAAAAAATATCCCAGCAAGCATTCTTCATATAATTCTTTTGGGCACTGCAGTTTCTTCTGCTGAAAACTGGTGTGAAAGAGAATTTTGCATGGCAAGTCATGGAGTTGGACAGCATGTTTTATCAGATTTGGGGCCCTCACAGCATCACCATATTTCATATGCTGTTCCTCACACGCTTCATCTTCCTCCTAATACAAGCTTCTTGTATATTGCTCAGAATAAAAAAATATATATATATTATTTTTTCATTTCTGACATGGGATTTTAAAAAAAAAAATTTCCTTCCTTGTCACAGAAATGAAGAAGGATCTGCTTTTGATTTTGAGGAGCCAGAGGGGACTATTGGCCTGCAAAGAGTTAAGATAAATAATGATGAAGCAAAACAAAGTACGCAATTCCCTCTCTCCATTTTCTGACGGTGTGGCGTGGGGGTAGGTAGTGGTTTGAATACGTCTACAGAGCCACAGAAACGATGCTTACCATTTCTAACATAGAAATCATTCTTGGTCGAGAGATTTGAATAACGTCAAGTTTCATACAAGGAAACTTACCATTTTGCATGATTTTACTAACTCCATAACTGCTGAGAAAACAAAAAAGAGAAGAACAAAAGGGAGATTAGCTTTCACCCTTTTGCTAGTCTGTATTTAATTCCCTTCAGATCCTCAAAGATTTTGCTTTTGTGATTTTTTTGCAGCTTTTTACAGAGTCAGGCAACGTGCAGCAACTCTTGAAATGTTCCCTTCTTGGCCTATGAAATTCCATCACACCCCAAGAGTAATCTTTTGTATTTATACGGCTTCTTTAAAGTCTTAAACTCTCTTATCTGTTGAAGAAAAGTTTCTCTTAAACTTCTCTTCTTCAAATCATGACACTTATTTCTGGGTTCTTTTTGAGGTTACTTGAATTTTTCTAGGAAAAAAAATTGTTTTGTTTTGTTTATTTTTAATTTTTTTTCGGTGATAATGATGAAATCATTTTTTGACTCATTTTCTTTGGTGATTTGTATCATTAATAAAGGGAAGATCAAATTCTGGAGAAGACAGCGCCGAATCAGACTCAGCACTGAATACATTTGCAAGTAGAGGAGACACCACCGCCACCGGCCACCGTCTTCAGCCACTGCAACCACCAGAAACTCAGCCACAAATGGAGATGGCCAGTTCAAGTGACAACCCTACAACAGGAATTACACAGTCTCAACTAGAAGCCAAACCAACCCCACCAAAGGTGTGTGTGTGTGTGTTTTATACAAGTCCCAAGAACATTAGATTATCCCTTTTGTTTTTAGGCCTTTATCTATGAAACTCGAGTTTAACTGTTTAAGTCCATGTTAATGATGACTACCTTTTTGCAATCCCCAAACTGTAGATTAATCCCTTCTATTTTTAGGCCACTTGCATTAATTTTTTCTGGGTTTTTGTGATCCAATTCTAGAAGAATGCCTGATGAGATACACATTGATTAGTCAAATCATTTCATCATTATTTTCAAGAACAATTTACACATCCTATCAGAATTGTGAAAAAAGCCTCCATAATTGCTAATAGTTACAAATTTGATTGTATATTAGTAAAAATTCATGAAATCTTTCAAAAGATTCTGCTGTTGCTTTCACCTTACCCTCATCTCTTCCAGTAAAATCCAAAAAATGAAAAAAGAAGAATTGAGAAAAGCATAAAAATAATAATTTACTCATCGACTCATAAGTTATATATTTATTGAGCTTATTTTCTGGCTGACCAACTGTTTTTTTATTATCTTTTCAAATTATGCAGAGAAGGGGAGCTGGTTCTAATTCAGATAAAGTTTTAGATACTAAGGTGATTTATTCATTCACATTATGCTCATGCATGCACGCATTGAAGAGCACATGCACGTTTGTAAATTTTCTTTTTGAACATTTTTTTACTAACAATGCTATTCATATTGAACACTATCGATAGTTGACCTACGTGGCATACATATAACAGTTTGTTATTTGATGCATGAGGTAATAAAAAAATTACCATATTAATGCATCAAATACCAAATTGCCACCTATTTGCGACGTAGGACAACTATCAGATGTCTTCGTTATGAATAGCATTACTCCTTTTTTTATTGCAATAAAAAATTGCTTCAAGAACAGTTTTTTCCCCTTTAAGCTGATGATTTGTTCACTGATTACAGACATTAAGACGTTTAGCTCAAAATAGGGAAGCAGCAAAAAAGAGCAGGCTCAGAAAAAAGGTGAGTGCCAATTATTTTGCCTTGCAATTTTAGTTATGTATGTAACTAGTGCTGCGTGTGTGAAAAAATAAGCAGAGATATAAGCTTACTGTTTCCAATTCTTTTAAAGCTCTTTCTTCAGTATGTCCATTTTCAATTACACATTCACATAATAAAATATTCTACACGTAAACCCAAAACTTTTTTACTACTTTTTAACTACACATTCTTAAGAAATTCACTATTCAAAGAATATTTTTCAATAAAAAAAAAGACCACCAAATGTGTCCTCAATTTTATGTATGGATATGTTGTTGTGTAGGCATACATACAGCAGCTAGAATCAAGTAGGATCAGGCTGGCTCAGCTAGAGCAGGACCTTCAGAGGGCAAGTTCACAGGTTAATAATATATTTCATTTAAGAAACAATTAAGAAGTTTGAAAAATGATGAAATGAATTTAATGTCCGTGCATTAATGGTTCAACTTCTCACTTTTGGCTTCTTCTCCCCCTGCCCCCCTAATTTTCTATGCTTCAACAGGGATTTATTATAGGAGGAGGGGTTGCAGGTGGGAACATCAGCTCTGGTAAGAAGGTCCTCCATTGATTTGTTCTTGGCCTTTTTTTTTTTTTTTTCTCTCTCAATCTTCGGCGGATTAAATAATTGATTAAAAAAATAAATCGACCTTCACCTGGGAGGGTGTGTTGAAGATTAAATTTAGCTGAATAAACATTTTTTTACATGTTCAATAGAGGTATTAATCTGACCAGATTAGAAAGGGTAGTTGATAAAATAAATGCTTAAATAATTTAATCATTAAGTTGTTTGATTACAATTTTGGTCTAGTTGAAAAAAGTAGATCATAATGTCAAAACCTGCAATTCTTAGACTAATTATCTAGACTTTTCCGTGATGGAGTGAGAGACCGACGACCACCACTAAGTTCTTTTAGTCAGGTTTAATCCTCACGTTCCACAGTTTTCACAATGGACAGCATCCTTAATTTGAATCTCAAGAAAGTTAATCATGCCTTTAGTCAAATTTCAAATCTGATTAATGCTAAGCTTTCAGATTGGTTGGAACTTGGAACATTAATAATTCTTCATTTGACTAATAGATGTCTATTAGTAATTGTCTGGGGAAAAGGAATAACTCGACAAACTTTGTCAAATTCATTG
The DNA here is from genome assembly GCA_903798255.1 of Fraxinus quadrangulata. Classification (NCBI taxonomy): domain Eukaryota; kingdom Viridiplantae; phylum Streptophyta; class Magnoliopsida; order Lamiales; family Oleaceae; genus Fraxinus; species Fraxinus quadrangulata. The sequence continues at coordinate 22,791 of CAIGRB010094834.1, read as the reverse complement.
CACGGTGTAAAAAATTTCTTACAATATATTTTTACCCAGATTTTGCATTGCCATGTTCATGTCTACAAACAGTCCTGCGCTGGTTGACAATTTCTTTGACAGATTGCCAGCCGTCAAGATTTAATTAAGAAAAATGATTCAAGTACAGAGAATTTTTACCAGAATTAGACCAGATTTTTGAATTTCTACTCACATGTAGTGGACCCCATGTATAAAATAATGAAAATAAAAAAAATTCCCCCCAAATGTTGTGTGTAGTCTGTTGAATTCCTGTACCTATAGCAAAGTCCTTTAATTAACTATTGAAAAAAAAAAAAACACGGGGTAACCAATTAATGCAGTGTTGCCACCTGTACATCTATAAAATCGCTATAAAAATTCTCTGTACAAGGAACTTAATTCGTCTGCAAATCCTTAAATGTGTTTAGCAAAACACAGGAAAAAAAAAAAAAAAAAACCATTTCGCCTTATCTTTCACGTCTTCATGACCCTATTAGTTCTTTGATATTATTAAGATACTAATCCAATAAATTGTTAATATTGTAGGTGCTGCACTATTTGACATGGAGTATGCAAGATGGTTAGATGATGACCATAGGCATATGTCTGAACTTCATACAGCATTGCAGGCACATTTATCAGATGGTGATCTACGTATCATTGTTGATAAATACATTGCGCATTATGATGAGATTTTCTTCCTTAAAGAGGTTGCTGCTGCATCTGATGCCATTCACCTCATCACCGGGATGTGGGCTATGCCTGCTGAGCGTTGTTTTCTGTGGATGGGCGGGTTTCGCCCCTCTGACCTAATTAAGGTTTGGGTTCAAAGGATTTTTGGTCCTCTCAATCTGTCTTTTTTCCTTTGTGACATTGTACTAATATGATCCTATGTTCCCCGTTTTGTTTGGTTAGATGCTATTAGCACAATTAGACACGTTAACTGAGCACCAGGTTGTCGGGATTTACAGCCTCCAACAATCTTCACAACAGGGAGAAGAGGCTCTTTCCCAAGGATTGGAACAACTTCAACAATCTTTAATCAGTACCATAGCATGTGGTTCTGTTAATGATAGCCTGCATCACATGACTGCTGCATTTGGCAAGCTGACGAGTCTCGAACGTTTCGTTCGTCAAGTAAGTCTAAGATGTAAATAGATTTCTCTTCTCTCTAATCGTTTAAGCATTTAAATGAAGTGGTTCAACATATTTCTAGTGCGATGCTGTTACGTAATATCATTTGATTACGTTTCAAGGATATGTTTGATATACAATACTATATAGGACTAGACGGTACACTAGACTAGATTAGTCTCATTTTCTTTCTTATTATTGTTTAGTATTATCTTGATGACGTTTCGTCTAAACCCATTTATGTCAAATGGTAATTTGAAAAGTCAAGCCCAATGAAACTAAAAGTCCTTGCTAGAACTATCAACCCCTTTGAATCTTTGTCTAGAGTTTTCTGTTGATAGTTGTTGCTTAATATTATACTAGATCCATTATATTTATGAGTTTAAAAGTTTTATGCACTTTGTATAGGCTGATCATTTAAGACAACAAATACTTCATCAACTGAGACGCATATTGACAATCAGACAAGCAGCACAATGTTTCCTGGTGATCGGAGAGTACCATGGTCGATTACGAACCCTAAGTTCCTTGTGGGCATCTCGTCCTAGAGAGTAAGATCTACTTTTACGTGTAGAAAACGGTCGTGTGCTCATTTTTGAGAGATTTCATATGTAGTTAATAAACAGCATTATTAATGTTTGTAGGAATTTCATTGCTGATGATAATTCTTGCCAAACGAGTACGGATTTGCAAATGGTATTGTCTTCTCGGAACCAGTTTTCAAATTTCTGACCATGATCATCAGAAGACTTGATGGTTGATTAGATCAATGGCTTCTAGCTGTCTTGAGCATTGAGGTTGTCCAAGTTATACATTAGAGGGGAGATAGTTTTTTCTTGGACTATTTTGAAAGTACTTTTATATAAAAATGTTGTCTTGTAAATATAAATCAATTAATGTTAAAACATATAAAAATTCTACAATAACAAAAAATAATTTTTATTCTTACAAATTTAAGATAAGCTACATAAATCTTTCATTGTCCTCCACTCTATCTTAATATTTCTATTAAAATATTGTTTTAAGTATTATTATTTATAGAACTGAAATATTAATGGCTAGTTTACAAATTATAAGCACCTAAAGATTATTAATCGAATCATGCTATGGAATTACGAAGTATAGACAATTGAAGATCAAGAAGAAAACCTTGCTAACATGATTGTTAAATTCTCTATTCTTTTTCTTCGACTACTATTATTTGAAAGTCGTACTTTTTTCTCTTTTTTCTTTTTTGTTATTTTCAAAATAATAAATAGACTGCCTTTTACTTTATTTTTTTATTTTTTTCTAATTTTTTATTGATTTAACTACTAATACAATTTAGTTGGCGTGCTATGGATACAATAGATTAATGAGGGAGTATTAATTGTGGGGTCTTTGTCCAATGGAGTAGTTGTTAGGTTGAATAATATTTTTGAAGCAACAAGGACAAAGGAAGAGCGGAATTCATGAAAGTGAAGTTATCTGATATAGACATACCGAAATATGGTTATACATTTGGGTTTTACTATTTGTATATCAGGGTGTTAGTGAAGTTATCTGACATAGACAGATCGAAATATGGTTATACATTTGAGTTTTGCTATTTGTACATCGATGTACACTCTCTCACAAGAGAGGAGGACCCATATCCAATAAAAATTGCGTGAGCCTCCTATTGTGAGGGGGGCTATACATTAGGGTGTCATCCTCGATGTACATATGGCAAAACTCTATACAATTATGGGTTATTTGGCACAATAATACTACATGAATATCAGAGTTGATATAAAGTTTTACATAATGTCACGTGACATTCTATCATTTGACAGATTAAAATATCGTCAACTTTTTCATCAAATCATCTACTGCCACATATAATTGTCAAGTTTTTTTTTTTTTTTTTATCAAATCCTTCTATAGCTTTATCCTATTTAACAAAGATTTTGATAAAAGTTTTAGCAAAATTTAATAAAATTTAATATAATGTGAAAGTATTCTCGACTTAAAGTGTCAAATTTTGACATAACAGTTTTTATTTAGTAAATTATAAGTGGCTATGGAGACATCTTCGATCTCCACTAACAAAATTCAGTTGGAGTATGTACGATCATAGTTTTCAGATTCGATCTTGGCACTAACCCATAGAAGAGGTGGATCACCGGGTTAGTACCTAATTCGGTAGTTAAACTGGCAAGTCAACTTTTGTTACTAAATTGATTGCAATTGTTATTCAATAAATTAACAATCATGCTATGTGAATCTTATTTTATATTATTTTTGACATTGTGTCATGTATCGGCACATGATTGAATAGTTTTTAAAAACAACACACCTTTCCGTCCAACATTTTGTGAATTTTCACACAATGTAGACCATGCTATAATCAATGGAATATACAATTAACATAATTCATAAACTTATCTACATGTTCATTTGACAAGACTTTTTCAAAAGTTAAAAGTTGTTTTTAAGAGTAAAAAGTTGATTTTGAACATGTTTGAATAATTTCTTAAAAGTGTTTCGTCTAACTAAAAGAAGTTTTAGAAAAAGTTGACTTAAGGTCCATTTGACAATGCTTCTACTTGTAAAAAATCTCTCCGAAAAGTTATCCTACGTCACATTCCTCTAAAAACTCTTTTAGTCAAGTAAGATAGTTCCAAAAATTATTCAAACATGTTCAAAATTAACCTTTTAATCTCAAAAGCAACTTTTGTTTTTCAAATGCAGCGCCAAACGGATCCTAAAGTATCTTACTTAGAATGGCAAAAACAGAAATTTTGGCAAACATGCCCTACATTGTTTTTCAATCTTCACTCCAAAATCAAGGAGATGAAATATTTTCAAATTGAAGAAAAAAATCATGTTAGAAAAATAATTAGCAAAGAAAAAGGCAATTATAAAAAAGTGAACCCAAGTCTAAAACGGTAAGCGATTAGAATACATTAGCTTATTTTCTCCTCTGCTCCTAATATGGACCTGTAAAACATTACCTAATTGCCCTTAACTGATACAATGTATCTGCAGGTATAATTGGGCATGAACAGGTCCTTAACTGATAATATACAAAGCTCAAATAATTGTGATTAGGGATGGATCACTGTGTTTATTGCCTATAAAAATATGAGTATTGTTGCGCACCGATTTTTTATATAAATAAATGTATCTCAAATTAAGATTTTAAATGAGGTGGTTCAATATTGACGTTGCCGTAAGTCTTCCTTCCTTCTTATTAGTATCTAACCGAACAGTTCCCAGAAATAAGTTGTTCTTTGAAACTGGTACTACTTTCTGGTTAATCAATGAAGAAGATTTCCTATTTGAGTATTTCATAAAAATGCATAGAAATAACAAGAATCAAACATGTCCAAGATAGGCTGCAGCAGTGTTTTCAATTCTGCAGTTAAAATCCATGACTCTGAACAATTGAGTTTCTTGAAACAAATAAAATGTCAATCATTGTATTCACACACTAGTAATCAAAATACTTACAAGTTCATCGATGGATGACAAGAATGAACGAACAGACGATGAATTGGCTTATTGAGGTCTGTACAAAGGAAAATCTTCTCCAATTAAAAGAGACCTCAAGATGGCTTCACATACTGCACTATCATAAACTAGTAAATGGCCTCCATCAGGAACTTCATGATATCTAATCCAAGGTAGTTTATTCCAGACATATCTTTGTAATTGAAATGGCACGACCTTGTCCTCGTAACCTTGCCATATATGAACTGAACTTTCCATTTCAGGGTATGGATTGCATAAATCCATGGGATCAAAATCCCACTTTCCAAAAGCAACCATAAAGTCACGGCAGAGTGAGTCGAACACACCTCTCTCCCTTAGCTTGTTCTGTAAGATAAAATAAAGTTCACATCAAAACCTATGATTTTAAGCCTTCTAATTGAGCTGAGATTTGTTAAAGATATCGCTGAAACATTTTTTGCTTTCCTCCTTTATGAAATATGAATTATTACCTCACTGAGCAATTGGTAGCCGGGTGTGTTCTTCAGTACCTCCAAGTCTTTGTTACTAAAAAATGCAGGGTTTCTGTCAAGGACAGTAGATGATGGAAACAACTTCTGAGTCAGCCACCAATGTAATAATCCAGGAATGTAGCGTGCAACTATATACATCCACCGGGAAAGCCCCCTCCTATAGTCATCCTTAGTCAAATCAGCAGGAAGAGATGGCCATTTATAATTTATATATGGAACCACAAGCGAAATACCCGCTAGCCTGCACACACATAAATGCAAAGATAAATCAGCATATTTTTAAGCCTGACTGAAATCCGAGAGGTGAAAATCTCTAATGGACCTGTTTGGTATACACTTGAGGCAACTCCAGGCTGGATAGCATCCAAGGGAGACTCCAACTACGTAGAATTTGGATCCTAATAGTAACTTATCGGCTAGTTCCTCTATGTCAGATGCCTCACTTTTTAATGATCTTTTTGGATTTGGATCACTTTCACCATATCCAGCTCGATCAAATAGCAAAAGATATATACTCAACTCATCCAAAATTTCCTGATGACGTAAACAGCATTAGGTCATCTGATACGGTATCTTGTACACACTATTTGGACTTATGCTGATTGAGGTAGAAAAAGGCATTGTTCATATTTTTTGCTTCAATTTGAACTAAAATGCACAAAAGGATGCTTCATAGTGAAATCAAATACATTTCTATAGTGACAAAAAGTGCACTAAGAATTTCTCTGATTCTTTACATTCTAGCATGCATCAAAAATCATGAAGACCTCCAACTTGTTTGGACAGTAAAAGAACAGATTTTGCATATTGATAAATTCAAAAACAACTCGATGGAAGATCTTCGAACTTTCCATATATAGATAAAGGAATAGACTAGAATGACATAAATCAAGTCAATGACACCGACTGTACATTACGAGAAAGTATACGAGATTTTAACCTATTTACCTCCGTAATTCCATACTATTCAATCCTCGCAACCAAGCATACCGCAATGATATTGTCATAAAAACATATGGGATTTTATTATCTATACTTCTTTCACCAATACAATGGAATCTTCATACTCCATTCTTGAAAGCAAGTTGATTTCCGATTCAACACATTTTAGATCACAACAAGTATGCCTAAAATTGTCAAATTCAATATCAAGACTAACTAATAAAGATGGACTACAAAATCGAAATACTTCAGATCAAAACAAAGTCAATATCCAGAAGAAAGAGTAAAGTTTGTATACTTGGGTTGCCATAAAGTTCATTTCTTTGGAGCTGCCAAAGCCATGAACAACAATAACTCTATAGTTGGATTTGTTCTTGGGGACACCTCTCTCCCTGTAAGCCAAAAATCTTCCATCACTCAGTCTGATCCTTGGGGAATTACAAATTATTTGGTCAATTTGCAGAGGTTCACTATTTTCAGCACAAGAGGCAGGTCTTGTAGGCTGCTTTGACAATCCCAAACACCCCATCATCAAACTCACTATTTTCCTGAAAACCATTTCTAACAAGAAGAAAAAATGAAAATTCAGAAAAGGGTTTGCGTCAATGTCACAAAAACTATCAATTTCAAAATGAGATCTTGTTAGAACTTACCATACAGAAATGTATCCAAAGAAATCTCTCTATTTTGGGTGGGTTCTTGTTCAGAATTCCTGCCCT
>CAIGRB010094834.1:0-10116 GCA_903798255.1 Fraxinus quadrangulata | reverse complement strand
ATTTTTTTGCTATAAAGTCCGGTTTGTGGACTTATTTTCGACAATTTTGATTAATATAAGATTTCTTAAATTTCAGAGACGTTTTCTCTGTGTTTTTTTCGGCGTTATTCTTGTGTTCTTCCCTGTGAATTTTTTGATAACAATTGCTTGCAAAATAATCATTATTCTGTTCGGCGTCAGCTATGAACAATAATAAGTCTATAATTGGACTCGTTCTTGGGGACTCCTCTCTCCCCGTAAGCCAAAAATCTTCCATCACCCAGTCTGATCCTTGGGGAATTACAGACTATTTGGTCAATTTCAGCACAAGGGACTGGCCGTGTAGGGTGCTTTGCCATTCCCGAACACCCCATAATCAAACCTATTATTTTCTTGAAAACCATAACTTAGCACAATGGTTTTCTCTGCAATGTGCAATATGTTGGAAAATATTTAATTTGCACGTGGGCTGACATATGTAATTAATTGTCTATAAATGCTATCTTAAAGTTAAGTCCAAAATTAAAGTGATCTAATAAATAAGTAAGTAATTGAACGTGTAGAGATCGGATCCATTATGGTTGTATTCGATGACGAGCCAAATACATATGGAACTATATATAGGGTTACGATCTCCAATTCATATGTAATTTCTCATTTTTTGTGTCATTCCATCAACATAAGAATACAAGACAAAATATATTGAAAATGAATATAAAAAAACCAACAATCAAGAACATACAATCTATAATAAAAAATCAAGACTATGTATCAAGAACTCAAAAATCAAAAGAGTCAATATTCAGGATTCAAGATCCAGCAATAAAGAATCATTCCCAATTAATAAATGTATGTTCCACAATTAATGATTTTTTGATAATTTGACATGGAGGATTTTGGGAATGGAATAATTATGTTTTCATGTTTTTAAAATTTAAAGTTCATAAAATTGTAACACGATATGCTTCGGCTACTGCGAAGGCGGGCTTTGCTGGGCATCACTTGTATTTTGAAGTTTCTTTTCTTTTGGATCAATAATTTTTTAGAAGAAAACAATTTTTTTTTCACACTTGAGAGCATGTTTGGTAAATGATAGTAATTAGTTTACATTATAAATAGATATGACTGAGGGATACACACACACACACACACACACAAGTGAATAGTACTTACGACTACCAACATATGTGTGATAAAAAATACTTAAGAAGTCAGAACTTTTCCATTTCTTATTTTTGCCCATAAAGATGGAAGGAAATTTTTAATCCATTTACACGCTCAGAGCATATTGACGCGTTTAAAAGTTGAAACGATTAATCAAATTTCAAAACTGATATTCTCAATTGAGCTAGCAACTTGAGCGGCACGCTAAGTTGACAACAAATAGATTATGAGCGTTAAATGTTGATTATGCAAAATCCGTAACTTCGAGGCACCACCACCACAACGACCCACATCATGTGTATAGTAAAATTTTCAAAGTCTACAGTGTAGAGTATATGACCATTTTAATGAAAAAAATGACAAATTAGTGAAAATGTAATAAATAGTGTTACTTTTTAAAGAATATAGTATATTTAAAAATGTATTTTTCTCTATTTTATTGAATTTACATTTTTAGGCAAAAATATCAATATTCCACTCCTATCGTTTAGGCCGTAAAAACGGCTCTATTTTATTATTGTGAAAATAATTTAATTAATTATTTATTAAGATTCTTATTTGATTAGAAGTTTTAGTTGTATTTGTTAAGAAGATTAAACTACTATTTTAGTTGAATAATAGTAGATTACTAATTTTTTTAAGTGATAGTTGATTATTATTTAATAAAAAAATATAGAATTCGGGGTTTTAAAAATTCTTCAATACAATTTCGATATTCTTCAAAATCAACAAATTTGTCGATCACCATCAATTATTAAATGTTTCTTGTTATTGGTGAAATAACGAGTATTAGATTTCTAAATTTGCGATATAACACGTTTAGATGTATTTTGTTATTGCTAATTTCTCATTGTGAGCTATAGAAGCTGATTGACTTGATCTCCGGGAGCAGTGCAACGTCGGTCGACCTTGATCTTTTGATAAGGTTTCGAGGTGTGTACATGCTGAGACTCAAGGATGGTGAATTATGTCTGGTGGGACAAAGTTAAAAGAAACTACTAGATTCTTGTAGCGATATTTAGGTGCAATTCATTCGCAAAAAAATGTTGGGAACTGAGACGAATTACTCTATTCGTCCACATGATTCAAGTTCATAAATATAAAGATCAATGAAATATAAAAAATAGAGGAGAAAAACAAGACAATAATTTTACTTGAAAAACTCTAAAATCGGAGAAAGCCACAAGCTGTCAAAGACAATTGTATTTCACTATAATAACAATTATTATAATAATATAGAATTTCTCAAACATTCCAAATCCATGTATACCGAAGAACCTTACTAAAAAAATCATTTAATATGTACCGGACGAGATTACAAAAAATCTCCAAGTCTCATAGTTAAAATTGCCCATAACCATTTGTAGGGGATTCAAGATCTCGTGTGAATTAGAACGATCGTTAACCTTTGATTGTTGATTGTTGATCGTCTACTGCCTCAATAAGAAATAACATATGTTACACCCTACTCAATTTTGCGTCCTTCTTAGACAACATATGTTACATCTCACTCATTACTCATTAATAGTCAAAGTCAATAAATTATTTGGTCAATTCAAAGCACAATGGGGACTTAAATTAAGCAAATAATTTTATGGGGACTAAAATGAACTAGTGGAGTTTGTTGGAGCTATTTGGTAAGTATAGAAAGAAAAAGAATTATTTACAATAACTGTTGGAGGACGCCACCAATTTCTTTCTTTTGTTTTTGCATCTGGAATCCTCGAGAGAAACCGAGAGCGAGAGAGAAGAAAAAGTGAAAAACACAGTGCAAACACTTTAGGAGGGAAAAAAAAAAAAAAAGAAGTTATGGAATTATCTTCATTTTTATCAATTTTGTTGCTACTTCTCTTTGGTTTTACTTTAGCAGAAGTGGAATCACTGTACTTTCCAGGAATTTATCGGTCTTCATTGAAGAAAATGGCAAAACTGTGAAGCCAAAAGTACCTTACAAAGTACAGTATTTTCCTCAGATTTTGGACCACTTCATCCTTTTGCTCTGAGATATGCCCGCCAGTTGCTTGATGACATTTCCAAATGGTAGAAGCTTTTTTCTTGACAAAGCTTGACAAGTGAAGAAGATGAGTTTAAGTTCATTACCTTCTTTTTTTTTAACTCAAGTATCTAAGTTTCGCTTGACTAATTCTGATGAATGACGACCTTCTTCCTAGGTTCGCCATCCAGATTAATCCGAATACGATCACAGTTTATATACAGTCAGATTGGACATTTGACGGTTCTCTTCCATTAGTGGGAATTTGAATATTCGATACTCCGTAGAGAACTTTCCCATTTTACCACTGCGCCATACCCGTGAGGACAAGTTTAAGTTCATTACTTGCCGGCACGGACGGTCAGGCCTTCCGTCGGTCACATGAGTAAACAAGAATTGTTTGCAATTAGAAAAATTATAAAATTGACTATGGAGAACTAATGATTTGCCTCTCTCCATAATACATTACCCTCCAGTTGAACTAAAAAATGTAATGAGAAAACAACTTTTTGCTCAATAAGATTGTAGCAATTTATGTCGTCCATTTGGAAAGTTGGAAAGAAACTAGAGTAAATTTTTTTTTATCACATCAGCAAGTGAACAGTTTTATCTAATTTATACAATTTCGTAAGATTGTAATAGTTTAAAAACATAAGAATTATATTTTAAATTTGTCCTTCGAATGGGAAGGCTGCGACCCAGAGCAGCTACAGTTAGTGGTGGCAAATGGGTTGAGCAACTCGTTGACTCGATCGTTCGACTCGTGAAAAGTGGACTCGTGTGCGGATGACGAGGCTGAGCCCGAGCACGACTCGAGCGGGCTAGCTCGCTAGGCGAGTCGAGCCCACTTGACTCGCCCACGGGTGAGCGACAACGACCTCGCCCACCAAAATCAAGGGTTTTTTTTTTTAATTTTATTTTTATAAAAGGTTTATCTTATATATATAAAAAAATTTGACGAGCACGCAGCCAAAGCTCGGCTCGGCCCACGAGCTCATGGGCCGAGCCAAGCTCGACCGACTCCTCCCATTGCCACCTATAGCTGCAGTCCATTACTCCTATCAATCTCACTATACAAAATTAAGAAAAAAATATTTGCAGAGCAGGAGTGGAGGAAATTCTCAGGAGGAAGACTATTGAATGCTTAGCTAGCTACAAAATTAGTGCGGCGATATATTTTCTTTAGGATATATACTATATACTGATGGTCGTGTGAGGGAATTCCTTGACAATGATAGTATAGAACCTGGGGTTGGAGACGACTGTTTAGTTTTCTTTGTAGTTGGCGAGGTAGGATGGGATGGAGGCAGGGAGAGGGGGAGGGGGAGGGGAATGGGAATGGAAATGGAAGGAAGATGATGAATAGTTCTCATGTTTTCCTTTTTTATTTTAATTATGTTATGTTAAAATAGCAAAGTTACCATTTTGTTATTTTTAAATTTGGTCAAAATTAACTTCTCTAGTCAACTAACGGTCAAATCCATCCATTTGTCCTTACGCCACAACAAAATGAAAGGTTTGAGACATCGGTGGTACAAACTAAAAGTTAAGGTAAAGTCTACTAAAAGTCAAAAGCTTTGGAACCACTGGTGCAATTTTTCCTAGATTTTAACAAGTTTTAACGTGGGACAAAGCATAGTCTTCATCATTGTGATTATTTAATCTTTACTAAATATTACTTAAATGACACATTAATATATATTAAAATATTATATTAACATATAAGCGATCTGTGGAGTCATTATACAATACTATTTCGTGTCACGATAAGACTTTTTCCCCGTGACTCACGTCTTCCATATTTGCTTCGAATCACATTAGTAAATTTAATAAAAATTACATTAGTCAAGATTTGCCTAAATATTTGTTGATATTTAAAGATAATATAACCGATCATTAAAAACATAAATTGTTCAACGACCATAGTTTATGATCATTAATATATTTAATCAATGACAATTAGTGTATCGTTGTTGAAAGTAGACAACAAGAAGGGTGATTAAAAAATTTGAGCTCGTGCCAAAATATTTGTTAACATTCAACAGCCACTATTTATTCGTTGTTTAAAGTTGATATTTCAAGACCAATAATGTTTCGTTGTTTAAAAGTAGACAACATGGCCTATGCACCAACTTTGTTTCGGCACCAAAATATTTGTTGACATTCAATGATCATACCATTGGTTCTTAAACAAAATATACACACCAAAGTTGTTTTGTTGTTGAAGTTTAAAAATAGTATTGATTCAATGTAAGAATAAATTTCATTGTCAAAGTTAAAAAATTCAAACCTAATATATTGCTTTACAATTGTGTTTAGTTAAAAATAAATAAATTTTCACAACAATGTTAAGATATTTCTAAAATGTCGTTGGTTTTTGTCACTATAAGCTTGTGTATAATGCCCGTATTTCATGATCAAACCCAACAAAAATGAATGAGCCCATTGTGACAGAACTGGCTCCAACCAAGCACTAAGCGTAATGCCCGACGTACGGGTTTTATGCACCATCACCGACGTCACATATCGTACATCGACAAGGACATATTTCAATATTACTTATAATGCGAAGCATTCGGTTGTATTTTACTTTTTCTGTTCTCCTCTTATTCTCTTATTTTATGACGTTTCTAACTAATACTTGGCTATACAATCCGGACATAAAGAAACTTAACCCATGTTTGACCAAGTTGTTTACAATTAAAAGTTGGTTGAGTCTAATGAAATGTGTGGTTAAAAGGTGGATAAAAATTGTGAGTCCAATGAAATGTATAATTAAAAATAAAGTTTCGTTAACTTATAATATAAAAAGCTTTGTCAAAGATGGCTTAGTACATGTTTGGAAAGTTATTAAATTATAATTTAACCTAGTCAAATGTATTTTTTATTTACATATTTCGTTGCATCCATGATTACCATTCGCTATTATCCATATATCCACTAAAATTTTAAATTCAGTTACGTCCCAAAAATGCGTATATTTAACTTGCGTACGATGATTAGTGATTACTAAAAAGTAATAGCACTTAGCCATTGTTGAATTCAAGAAGGTTATAAGATATTGGAGAATCCTGGTAAAGAGAACGTAGTGTAAGAACCAAAGAGTGATACTGATCACGGGGTTAGTTTAATAGAACTTTTAGTAGATTTTAATAGAAATTGATAAAGCATGTAATTTAAAAATTGATAAAAGTTGTGGATTTTGAAGTTTGATTGGGTAAGAGGCTGATAAAATATTATCAAACAAAGCAAGAAATCAAGATGAAAAACTAGCGATATTGCCTCTAGCTAGTTTCGACTATTTATCCCATTTATATGCATGCTAATTATCATTGGCAGCTATATAGACTTCTATAGAAATTTCTTTTCCCGTTCAAATATGATTTATTTTTCTTTAAGATTAAAATATAAAATTCAATATCACCCATTCGTAGTGCATGTTTGGCCATTCAAGAGACAAATTCATTACTTTTTTGAAAGTTCAAACTTTTCTCGAGGTGACTTTTTGATGGCTATTATTAAGAAAAAATGATAGTTTGAATAGTGATTTTTTAGAGAATGTGTGATTACAAATTGGAAAGAATTCTGGGCTCACTTTCAAAATGTTTTATTATGTGGTTGAAAAAAAGTATGAAAATTAAAGAGTTTTGTTTTGAAAGGAGACAAACATGGCTTAAACTAAAATATATGATTGTCTAGAATGAAGTTAATCAGTCAAAATTGGGAACCGAGGCAAATTCCAACTTTTCCTGAGTTCTAACACGAGTTTTTAGTAATTACTGGGAATTAATTTATGATTGTCTGCAACCTTCACCACTATCATAAATACTTCCCAAAGAAATAAGAATACAAAATGAGCATAAAAGTCAAAAAAGAAAGGAAAAGAAAAAGAATACCGTGTACTAATAAAAGCATTACCTTTAAACAGTGAGATTTAGAACCCCTGAAGAGGGAATACTGAAAGAGAAAAAGGAAAATGTTGAAGGGTTTAGAATTCTGGTTCTACCAGAGTGGACTATGAAGAAAGCAGGCATCATGGCTTGCTATTTATAGCCAAAAATTCCTCCTGGTTCGAACAGTGTTATAACTCGAAGTGATCTTCTTTTTCTTGATATAGGAACCCACCATTCAGTATCACTATTTGTGGCTGTTGTGGAGTTGCTTTATTCCCTCTACTATATTTTTTTTATTTTCTCTATTTAGAGTATGGACACATCTAGGAACTATGTTGGAGAAATTTTCGAACAATACCCTTGAGAATCTTAATCTTTTCGTACCTTAAATACCAAAGGCTAAAATACTTTTAGTGTAACACATATATGCAATGTCCAAAACGTATCTGAAAATTCCATTTGTCTTTCATTTGGTTGAAACTTACTATGTAATGCATCAATCCATTTTATATGTCCACGAGAGAGAGAGAGAGAGAGAGAGAGAGAGAGAGAGAGACATTTATTTCTCGGTTGTTCCTCAACTCATATAACATTTAAAGCACTTCGAAAGGGACATATTGATTTATTTAAATTTTGTTTTCAACCCATGTCAATGCATGCAAAATTTTAATCAATGGTCAAAATATGTATCCGCTCAGATATCGCCTTAAGCTGCTTCATTTTAAAGCTTGTGGTGTTAGAGATAATATATTTATTTATTTAAATTTTATATTCATCGGAGCTAGAGAGCCATCTACTTGGATTCCCCTATTGAAATCCTAAATTTTAGACAACCCCAAGTTCCTAAAGTTGCTAATCGGTAGATGCTTGTTACACTATAAAAATTGGGTTTGCAAGTTCAAGAAATATTCATTCACAAAGGAAAAAACATCAGAGTTGTATCCTGTCCTATCTTGTAGTTTCTCTCCTTAATTAACTTCCTGTTGTTTGTCAAGAATGTCTGATCCCCTTGTAATAGGTAGAGTGATTGGAGATGTTGTAGATTCTTTCTCTAGAACAGTTAAAATGTCTGTCACTTACAACTCGAACAAGCGTGTGTTCAATGGTCACGAGTTCTTTCCTTCCGCCGTTACCTCTAAACCTAGGGCTGAGGTCCTTGGAGGTGATATGAGATCATTCTTTACACTGGTATATATTCTATTATTCTTCACAGCAAATTCTTATTCATCTTATGTGTTTATGTCCCATCTCTTAGTTTTTCATTCATCTGTTTGCAGATTATGACAGACCCTGATGTTCCTGGTCCTAGCGATCCATACCTTAGGGAACACTTGCACTGGTATACTCTGGAATTACCTTCTCTCAAAATCAAATAAGGAAAAAAAATGAAAAAAACCCTACTTACTATATAACCAATAAAATGTGCATGCAATACTAAAAACTAAGTCGGCCACACCACGATTTTGAATCAGAAGCATATCTTTTCTGACATGATTGATAATATTGTGGATTAGAAAATACCAAACAACATTAAAAGAAGAGCTAAATACATCTAAGTTGTAGTTCATGATTCTTGAATTGACTCATCTAAAAAGCTTGGACTGTTAACGATTATCAATTTATTCACTCAAATTTAGGACAAGATTTTTTAACGAATGCTTGCCACAATGCAGAGTTCTCATTAATGGATAACGATGAGAATTGATGGCAAGAGCCATGTCGAACCATATTATCTAAAAGTTCAGACAAACACACACACACACACACACACACACACACACACACATATATATATATATATATATATATGCGGGCATCTAATAAATTAAAAATATATCTTGCTTGCACCTGAAAGAGAAATGTTATAGAAAAAGTTGGAATAAATAAATTGTACCATCTTTAACTTTTAAATGATCAGACGATCTTGCAACTTACTTTTCTATACTCATAACCTTTACTTGATATATATTGGACATCCTACAGGATAGTTACAAATATTCCAGGCACAACAGATTCCTCGTTTGGTATGGAATTAATCTATATTTAAATACAGATAAAGTTTTAAATTTAATGAAAGTTGCAAATTAATAACCACTACTTTTTTATAACAATATGTGCTGCAGGAAAAGAAGTGGTGAACTATGAAATGCCAAGGCCAAACATAGGGATCCACAGGTTTGTATTTCTGCTCTTCAAGCAGAAAAAGCGGCAGGTAGTGAACCCACCTCTTTCAAGGGATCGATTCAGCAGCAGACAATTTGCAGAAGAAAATGAACTGGGCCTTCCTGTGGCTGCCGTGTTCTTCAATTGCCAGAGAGAAACTGCTGCTCGAAGTCGCTGAAAATTAATCTTCTGTGCATCTACTACTTGGTTTTTAACTTTTATGCTGCAAATATTTATCTTGGAATTGTGGAATGTATTTTCTGGAAGAAGCTAACTAGTTGGGTTCTTCAGATAGAGAGGTCCCCATATTTTAGTACAAATGACTTATGGTAGTACTCTTTTATGTGGTTGGAGATGTATAATAATAATAATAATAATAATAATAATAAATACATGTTATCATAAACTAATTGTTTCTTAAGTTTGGTCCCCATTTTTTCAAAATTTATTTTCAATCATACATTATTCTGTAAAGTAATTTTACACGCAAATAGAAAATTTTCATTCTTTTTTAATCATACAATCTCCAAAAAAAAATCACCGCTCCACAATATATTCTTACAAAAATGGGGCCCAAACAAAGGCTAATTTATTACTTTTCCTTTGGACCTGGTCCTTGCGTAGGGTCGTTTAGAAAGTTAGTAAAAATTTAAATCGAAGTTAATAATTAATTTTAATTATTAGCCCCTGTTTGTTAGAAATAAATATTTAGTTTTTTTTAATTAAAGTTAAGGTCAATAATTAATTTTAACCATATATTTCATGAAACTCGCAACTTTTTAACTACACATTTTATCAACTTTTATTAACATCTACTAAAAATTTTATTTTAATATCCTCCAAACAGGGGTTTAATGTGATCCATAATTTTTATTAACTTTACAATCATACATTTTAATCAACTTTTACCAAAATATACTAAAA
>CAIGRB010094824.1:30387-41926 GCA_903798255.1 Fraxinus quadrangulata | reverse complement strand
AACCTTAGACCAGTTAGCAAATGTGCAAATACCTTAGATGAGGAAAGAACATACATACATACATACATACATACATACATACATACATACATACATATACATATATATATATATATATAGGGGGAGAGAGAGAGAGAGAGAGAGAGAGAGAGAGAGATAAATCACTAATTTGAAATTATCTAATTTGCACAAGAAACAAGAATAAATGGATTCTGACAACCTTCATGCGATCATCACTATAAGGGAATTCTGGAGCAGATATTCTAGTGAGCTCATTAATACAAGAGGCAACTGCAACTTGGACATTTGCATCAGAATGCTGTGAGAGTTCATCGGCAACCAGTGCCGTCATCAATGGTAGAAGTGCCCTCCCTGTTGATGTGGGAGGCTGTTGACATACCTGGGGTAAAAGGTTCTCTGCTTTCTGTATCAAAGAACGAAATACAAGACAGACAAACACATTCAGCCAAATATTAAATATAGTGAGACTAGGAAGAGAAGAATTGGGAGACATGGTGAATGTCGAGGATGCATCGGATAAAATTAGCGAATCTGTCTGACAATTAAAATCGGAATGAGAACATTCTAAAATAAGCAAAGCTCTCTTCTATCAAGATTGAAAAAATGAACCATATTTAGCGGCAGCTCCATGAAAATCATTTCTCTACTTGTAAAATGGTAAAACAACAATAAGTTTTACAACTTCTAAACAGCCCATCAAACAAGGTTTTGCACACAAGTAAATAGATCTCAAACAAACATATAAGGGGTGCGTGCAAGTGGACCATCACAAATAAAGAAGATGAGATGTGTTCTTATTTCTTCAAAAAGGAAATAATTAGTATGTAACATGCGTGCGAGCGGATGTAAGATCTCCTTTAATCTCGCTACCAATCAAACCAGAACTAAGGGAAATCTGTGGGAGACCAATTAGTCATTAGAAGCAAATCCAGCAGAATGTTCTACTCTGATTGTTGCCAAGATAAGAGGAGAACATATAGATAGGCACATAAAATTCCTGCCACCAAGTGTTCTACAAATGATTAACTCAGCCATTAAAGCATCAAGACATTAGTTTCACCCAAATGGCAAAGATAAATCCAACACACTAAAAAAATCTGCCCTTTCCAAATACCAATATCTATCAACGAGAAAAAGAATTAAATGATGGAAATACGTTTTCACATCCAGTAACGCAATGTGAACAATCCAACAAAAACACTAAATTATGAGTTTCATGAAAGATTAAAATCTTCCATCTTTCTTGAATTGACGGTTTTACAACATTCAACAAAAAAAATACAATATTATCTAAAAGTTTTCATGAATTGCTTAGTATGTGGCAGTCCACTGCCATCTTCCAAACACACAAGCAAGTGAATCATCAAATACATACCTAGGCCGACACTGGCTTGTTGCAGACATAAAAAAATCAAACACAAAATATATTCAGAGTGTACCGTGTAAAATAATCAATTTTTTAAGACATATATCATATATGGAATATAAATTTTCGAATTTTGACACACTAAACAAAATATTTATCACAAACATAACTCAGTTTATGCCCCAATAATGTTTTCTCAGACTACGTACATTGACATAAAAGTGGGTGTCTTCGCGCGTTTCTGGAAACTTGAGTTTCTACAAATATAATTGACATTTGCACAAATAGCTTCAGTACAAGATTTTAAAAATTTGAGCTTTTCTATATATGAAAGACACTCTGTACAAACAGATTCCATCTCTATACATATATATATACACAAAAAAAAAAATGTAAATAAATACACATGAACATGGTGATTGAGTCTTACCTCGAGCAGGGTGAGTAGCTCATCAGTGGAGGAAGAAGATTTCAGAAGCTTGTTCCCAGCAGCCCTTAGTCCATCTTCAAGTTCTTTCTGTGAAGCACCGTGACGAGAAGGAGAACCCATTTTTCTTTTTGTTCTAATCCAAAGTGCCCCTCAAAAAACCAATAAAAATTCAAGAATCCACAAGCCCACCTCAATTTTTTCACTGAAACTCACAAAACTCTGGCGGAAAACCCTAGAAGCAGAAAAGGTAACGAATTTATAGCAAAGCCAGCACAATACACAGCCAATGATGCTGATGTATGAAATAGGTAAGTAATATGGGGGTCTTTTGAAAAATGGCTTGCATGCAAAGCCCCGGATTTGCCTCTCTTCATCAACTTCTACTAATTTTGGGGTTTCAAATCCGCGGAAAATTTTCCTTTTGTTGCTGGATTTGCTTTAATGAAAAATCGTGTGCGTGCATATAGTAAATGTTGGATGTTGTGTAGACTGTGCTTTGCTGTTGCCTTTTATTTGGCGGCATTTCTCAACTTTGCTTCTCACAGTGAAACTTTTTTGGAATAAACGAAATAGAGGGAGAGTTCAACTCTAAATTACCCAAAGGGTTACACCCCTCACATGGGTTTGATCGACTTGCATAAAATATTTTTTATTTAAGTGGATCACATCCTTATGTGAGTGAGTGTAATTTCTTAAGTGTATCCTTAAGTATCACTAGTAAAATTCATTTTTAAAAGAGTTATATTTTATTATTTGAAGAGTATCTACAAATTTAGAGTTAAAATTTTAAAGTATTTCAACAAATTATTTATATTTAACACTTAATTTTACTACTCTTAAAAATATTTATTATTTTATTTATCTTTTATTTTGACTAGTTTTTTTTAAAATTATTTTCCTACATTGAAAATTGAAATACTTTAAATGTAATTAATTATAGAAAGTGGGTTTGGCTCTTCACTCTCCAAATTTAGAGAATCTAACTCACTCTCTAAATTAAAATGGTAATTTAAAAAATCTTTTGGAACATGATTTTAAATATTAACTCTTTAAAATAGAAAGCATCTCATGTCTAAAAAGTTTCTTGGAGATGCTGTAAGTGGATTATTTTGACCGAGTGAGTTGAAGATAATAATTTGGCTATTTTGGCTAATTAGCCCCCCTATGAACGCTAACTTGTAGACAAATAAGAAGATGATGATGATGATGATAAAGGACAAAACGATCATGGTGAAAAATAGGAAAGGAATGGACCATCGGAAAATATGGTATGGGAGAGATGAGTATATAACGGTCAAAGAATATTCATATTAGGTCTGGTATACTATAAGGGGAAAAACAATCATTATTTGAAATATATACACACACACACTCATTTTTAACTATACATTCACACAATAAAACATTTTATACGTAAATCTAAAATTCTTCTTACTTTTTAACCAAACATTCTCCTAAAAATTAATATTCAAAATATTATTTTGGCCAAATAATGGCATCAAACAAGGGGCCTACTGCATGTTTGACAAGTGATTAAATTAGAATTAATGATTATAAGTTGAAATTTTCATTGAATAATGAGTGAGTAATCGTTGTGAAAATTATGAAATACATGAATAAAAAGTAAATTTGATTGAGAGTTATTAAAATATAAACACAATCACACCTTCAAGAAAATGGTGAATATCAAAATCAGTTAATCAATAATCTGTCGTGTCAACTTGTCTATACGTGACTACACTACCAAGCATGGTCTGTAAAATTTGGTAGGTTATAGAATTGAATAACTCTTGGAAATAGTTGATATATGAAATTGGGCAATTGGTGTACTGGAGACACTTAAAATTGTAACTCCTTCTTGACCAAACACTCTTTGAGGGGAATTGGTGGCTAATCGACAAAGCATTTAGTTGAAGATTGTGATTTGTCATGTCCACAAAAATGAAACTCTTTTTTGACGAGACTAGCATAGTGACAAATCGTCAATTTAAGCCATAGATACTCTCTCATGGTTATACATAAAATTCTCATTTGAAATGGTTGGTAGCATGGCGATAAATCCTAGTTGACGATTGTGTTCCTTTCTTGTCGACAATAGATATGCAATAACACAATGACATTGATATAGTATTAAAAGACAATAGAATAAATATCATTGAAAAATTAGTAAGTCAGGCATAAAACAAAGCTTACATTTTAGATCCTATGTGCCGAGAGAGAAAGAATAATCTAACGAACATTATCTTGGATCGTTTTATACATCTTAATGTAGCAAGACACATGCAATTCGTCAGCCATTAATAATAAATACATTATTCTATGTGGATAGCAATACTTGTTTTATATGTTTTTGTTTGCTCGATAGAAAATTTGTTTGACATACCTTGTGGGACCCCTTTTTGTGTAAATGACTATTGAAAACTTAGTAAAACCAATTTCATTTGTTTAAGAGTGTTAATTATGCAAAAGGTATAAAACTTTACCCTTTTCTTCAAAACTATACTTGGAACTCAATTTTATTTTAAAATTATACATGAAGTCGTGAATTTGTTTCTCCATAAATAAATTAACTTCTTTCAGTCAAAATTAACATAACAATCTACGTGGTTAATTACAGCAATCGCCTACGTGATTATGGCATGTGTGACCATTGGCAGATTAAATACGCATATAAATTTTACTCTCTGTTTCAAAATCATATTTGAACTCGACTTTGTTACAACATATATGAACTCGCGAACTTGTTTTCTGTCCATACATAATTAACGTTCGTAGTATTATTGTGTAAGTAGAAAAAGTAGGGTTCAAGAATATTTCGAATATAATAGAAAAAGTAGAATTCAGGAAACTATTTGAAATCGACCCCTCTCAGAATGGACGCCATGATACGGTGTTTATAGGATAATTTCGAATATAATAAGAAGCTCCGGAGTGCAAATATACCTTCATAAATTTTGTCAAAGTCGTGCTTAGCTGCACCATAACCAGAAGAATGCTAGACCTTCACCAGAGAATACTAGATGCAGCTAGCATTGCATGTGTCCAACTTCATAATTTGGCTACGAAGTTTGGCAATTTTTGATAAAATCTTTGCCTAAAAAATAAAAATAACACCTAATAATATGCTATTGTTTTTTTTTCCATGAAGAAGTTGCATCTATGAGAATTTCTTTTCATTGGAAGAACAACTACATTACAAATTGACTTAAATTAAATATACGTCGATTAGGTTCACATATGGTTTTGAAGCAAAGCTGAACTCATATATAATTGTAAAACAAGGGATAAGATTCATATATCATCTACCACGCCATAGCAACGTAAGCACATCATTTGCCAGGTGAATTATCATGTTCAATTTGACTGACGAATTTAATTTACACGTGAATAACAAACAAATTCGTGAGCTCATATATAATTTTGAAAACAAAGGTTAAAGTTCATTTACCATTCGAACAATACATTAAAATTTTAATTCTCATTTTTCTATTCATTTTTAACCATACATTCTTCAATAAAATAATATTTTTCATCACATCAATAACTTTCCATTTTTTTCAAACACATATTCTCCATCAGTCTACTATTCCAAAATACATTCTTCCAACATAATGTGACTCAAACACACCCTTAATGAGCACTTGAATGTGAAGTTCTCGGGTATTAGATATTTTTTCCGTAATAGAAAAAATTTTAATGGCTTTTAAGAATTTGTTGTCTAAAACATTGTCATTAGGGGTTTCGTATTTTTTTAAATGGAACAGCGTCAGCGCAATCATATTTTGCTCGAGAGATGTTAGTTTAACAGTTGACGGGAAAGTTACTTATTTTGACTAATAAAAGTTTGCATTTATATATTAAAAAAAGCAGCAATGTTGACAAGAGGTCCGTTTCCATATTGCAGTTAGTGCAAATGTGCAATATTTCAAAATTGTCATCAACAATCCGAAATATTTGATTTCTCCCATCAAAGCATTCACCAAAATTGTAAAAATATAAATCCAAGCAAGCACAAAGATAACTCCAGAAATCAACTAACTGAATCCAGCAACGATGAAATTTAGATTCTTTTCTAGATGACCAAGAATAGTAATTAGTTTAAATTTCTTTACCGACTTGGTGCAGCCCTTGCACTCATAGATGAATGGTAATTGGTGCTTCTTTCTTTCCTGTAGGAGCTATAGACATCATCATATTGACTAGCCTCGTTTGGATCAGCTTTTGCCCCGAGCCCCAACCTGCCAGAACTACTAGATCCGGGTTTTTGCTCTACACTTCCATCGTCAAAAGTCTCAGAATTTGGGTCCGTATTTAGACCTGGAGGTGGAGGAATGCAGGCCCCTCCCTTACGGACTGGAAGCTCTCTTTCGTAATCATACTCCTCAGCGTCCCTTGACTCAGATGGTTTCACAGCCCCTTCAGATGGATTAACCTCGCCAATATCTCTAAAGAACTTCAACACTCTCTCGTTGATTTCAGATGGGGATATATTGGAAGGAGGTATAACAGTGGGAATATCCAGGGGGCTCATGGGAGAGTAAGGCACCCCACTACCTATCTGCATTTTTCTCACCATACCGGGAATGAGACCAGGAGGGAACAGAGGATATGGAGGCAGTTTTTCACCAACCTTGCCAAGATGAGGTGCAGGTGGTTGATTTGATTGTTGTATAGAAGATGGCACAGGCATAGATCCAGCAAACCCACTGGAAGGAATAGATGTAGGATGAAATTGTTGGGGTGCTACAGATGGTGCCATTGATGGAATAAGAGGAGCTTGTTCATGGACCGCCATATTTGGAATCGAAATTTGCTTATCAGGCTGCCACTGTAATGAATTATGATTTGCCGCTTGGTGGGGTCCTACATGGGAAGTAAAAGTTACCAGAGCAAGTAGAGAATGTTTGAAGTTTCATGAAAAAAATACTTTGGTTTATTTTCATTCAAAAACTGCTAAAAGGAACAGAAGCTACCTATGGCCACAGAAGGATCTAATGCAACTGCAGATAAGTCTCTGCGAGGACCTGGAAGAGAATTCTGAGGCAGCCCACTCACCATCTCATTTTCAAGCCCACGAACAGTATCCTGATCAAAAACATCCTTGGAAGCCCAGAATTGTAAAATTTTCTGAAGGCGGGACTGGTTTTCTTCCTTGTTCAGAGGGTTGTGGTAAATCCTTGCCAGCATAGAACCTAAGACCGGCTTAAATGCAAGTGCCTCGTTATCCAACTCATGAGGATTGACCCGCCTCTGCAAGCTGTATATTTCAGAAATCCAAATATAAATATGTGGAAGAAACATAATGAATTCTGAGGAACCCTTCAGATCTTAAATATCTAATATGTCCTGATATGTGTTTCCTTTCACAAGCGACTAAATGATAAATTTGCTTCCTAGGAGGGGGATGATGATGGCCTTGTAACACCTAAAAGGGCTACTTCAAAACTACTTGTACGCAATAGTCAGCATTTAATAGTGTAATTATATGTAGCAGACAAAAGACATTCTTATAAAGAATTTAACGAAGAAATAGAGAGAAATCAAAACCAGAATAGCTTGACTTCTATAAGTGCTTTTAAAAATATCAAATTAG
This sequence comes from Fraxinus quadrangulata, assembly GCA_903798255.1. Classification (NCBI taxonomy): domain Eukaryota; kingdom Viridiplantae; phylum Streptophyta; class Magnoliopsida; order Lamiales; family Oleaceae; genus Fraxinus; species Fraxinus quadrangulata. The sequence goes on along the minus strand of CAIGRB010094824.1, from coordinate 34,516 downwards.
CAAAAAGCTGAAAATTATGAAAGCAATGTGACTGGCATGCCAGGGTGAAACTTCTCAAGTTCTTCCAAGACAACGTTGTCCACGCAGGCCACAGCAACCCTCCAAATGTCAGTTCGGAGTAAGAACCTAATACTCTACCCTTGTAGCAGCATGTCCACATATGTTTCTCAAAATAATTAAGACTAAAAATTGGCTTAGGCCTAATTTGATTTTTATTTTTTCAAAAGCACTTTTCCTCGAACTCATTAACCACCACACATTTTTTCAATAAAAATTTACTTTTCACAAAATCACTTCTCAAAAATAAAATCAAACAAGGTTTAAAGTTACTCACTACTCTGGGAGCTTTTATACTGATCTTAAGAGTGCAACTTATGAAGGCAGACACACCCTTCAATTAGCTGGTTCACAATCCTCAACACCTTTTGTAATTTTTTTATTTCACGCCATTCTCAATAATCTTCAACATTTCTCGACCACAGAATACTTCAATAGGATTTAAAAAGTGCAAAAGTATAGGTAAAATATTCACGTGATCGGGGAAATGAAAGGATATAGATGACTAAAACTGAAGAAGAAAAGCATAACGTGAAAACAGCAAATATTTAGAATTTGTAATCAACAATTTATAAAGAAGTATCAAGCTTTTAGCAATTGAAGACTACCTGTCAAATAGAATATCATTTGCAAGGTAAATTATATGCAGTTGTCTCTCGGGATCGTCAAAGGAAAATATCCTGTCTCTAAGTGCCTCGGCAAGGGCAGGTACAAAAGGAGATCTTTGCATAAACCAAGTCTTCGCACCTTTGATCGACTCTTTGGTACCAGTGAGACTGTTGAGAACACCATTCAGCTCCATTTCAACATCAGAAGGAAGTGGTCTAGATAAACCTTTGAAAGACCTAAAAGACTGATCATATTCAGGACGACCATGACCAATGAAAGGCTGAGATTTGTGGGGGAGCTGCTGCTCATAGAATGGTGGAAAAGGATGTTGCTGCAAGTGAGGTGCGCCCAACACTGAAGAAGAAACCCCTGCAGCAGCATTAGGAGCATTCATAGGGGAAGAACCCATTATGGGGTTGGGAGGATGCATCATGGGCAAAGAAGATGGTGGGAAAGGAGGGGTAAAAGGACCCCCTAGATGTCTTGTTGCCACCCAAAGCTTATAGCGGTAGTAACCATGGCCTTCCCCGCCAAAGAGGAAATTGTAAGCAGGGTTTTCTTGCTCTCTTTCGCGAACCACAGCTTCAAACTCGGGACCATTCTTGACAGCATACTCAACCAATTTATCAATACGCTTTTGTAGTTCAGGATCAGATGGAGGTGGAGCAGGAGGTGTTGCAGAGTCATATGGGCTGTGGAAAGGAGAGGGAACAAGATGAGGAGGCACGTGTGATGGGAAGGCAGGCGGTGGCTGCTGGTGAAGGTGAGGAAGAGGAGGATGCGGATAGTGTTGATGTTGCTGCATTTGCTGTGCGTATGGAAACTGTTGGAGAGGAGGATGTGGGGGCAGAAAAGGAGGGCCATGAACAGATGGAGGAAATTGTTGATGTTGAGGATGAAAACCATATTGTTGCTGTTGTTGAATATTTGGGACTTGCTGCTGTTGAGCAAATGCCATAGCGGCAGCATAATCATGAGGCCGATCCATAAGCAAATATAGAACTGGAAATTTCTGTAGTATGCAGCCCAGAGAAAATTATTCTGACCAAATGATTCAACAAAAACAGCAGTAAGAACAAGTCATTGTTAAAGAAATAGAAGAGCGAATTCCATTTTAATAATATGCAATACAAAAAGAAAAAAGAAAAAAAAAAGCATAATAGCGAATGAATGAAGTAAAACAGAGGCTGGGTAAACAAGACTTGACTTCTTCAACTATAAACATGAAATTTTAACTTTAAGAAGTTAATAAACTATGTAAACTACACCGGAAGTTCTATTAACTTAACAGTAATAGAAACTAGAAAACGTCAGATTGGTATCAGATCTATAATATAGAAATCTAAAAATGCAGTTTAAAAAATGATAGATTCTTATCATGTTTGGTCAAAAAAAAGGCCATGAAAATGAGTCTATTTTGTGTAAAGTTCACACTTACTTCAGCAAGAAAAACTTGTCTTATTCACCAAATATTTTTCCAGTAATTTATTTAGGAAAAGAAATTGAAGCAGAAACATTTCGGTAGGCAGGAGAAACAGGAGGATGTTTTGAGGAAAAAAATTGAAGATGAATTAAATTCTAGTAAATATGTTCTACTATATTTAGATGAAAAATGATTGTTGTATTGTGTTATTAAGAAAATTTGAGAACTACATGGACAGCTCCTTGGTCAAAATGGCAGATACAAGGTAAAGGGAGGAATATAGGAACATAACTTTTGAATTAGAAATTCTCCAGATTTGTCGTCACCTCTGATTATGCCAATTTTCAGGTAGATCCTTGCAAACTTTAATATGAAGTTAATGGCCAATTTTCTTCCCCCACCTTCCCCTCCGTCCTCGCCACTTACAAACAAACACTCACTTTCTGTGATTCATAAATTCCAACACAAAAGTTCAACGCTTTTTTTAATATTCTACATTTCATGGTGCACTTGAAAGCCCTGATTGTCTGATTATAAATGGAATGTAATATTTTTTGTGACAGGTTTCTGAAAAATTATATGAAGTCGCAGCTTATCTTTATATTGTCTCTCAGAAAAAACAAGAACACAACATTTGGACCACCTATATAAAAGAGCTCGCTTCATTATTACAATTTCTTAAGCCTGTTACACAGAAATTTTCAGATTTGTGCAAAAGAGTGAATCTTTATTCAACACAAAATAATAACCAATAAAAAATAATGAATTAAAGTCCAAATGTTGCCTCCTACAAATGAAGGCGGAGTCCTTTTTTTCTTATAATAAACTTTTCACAGCTAATGATATTAAAAACTACAAACTTTCAAGAATTACTTGGTTTTTTCCTCTCAAAGTCAATTCCTTTCAATTCGGGTAGATGATATACTTGTTACATTTTCTAGTACTTATACCTCCAAGGTTTTATTCTTACCCATAGAAACAAATGACACTCACAAACCACCCTCGTGCCATGATGTCATCACAAGCATAGAAGTAACCTCGTTATCAATCCTCATTGCGTTCTTTGTTTGGTAGTTCACACCTCATATCTACAACATATTCAAGACTACCGCAAGACAACATAATATTATTTTGATTTCAGCAGCTTGTAAGTGAATTGAGTAAAAATATATTATTTACATTTCCGACTAATCAGCGCGAATTTTCGAGCAAGGCTACTTTAGGTAAATCTAACAAACGCAATTACAACAAAATCACTGACATATCAAAGAATCACAAATTGAAAGCGTCAAACCCTAGTCCTGATTGGAAGTAAGAAAGCAAAGATGTGGACGCATACACGAGAAGAGGAAGAAAAACATAGAAGAGGAATTGGGGAGTACCTGATATAGTTGCCCAACAACCGAATAGAGAAAGCGTGAAAATCACTGCAGACATCCGATTTACTTATTTCCTGAGTTTTGGACAGAGGTGGGGACTTGGGGAGAAGACTGAGGCTATAGTGAAAGGGGGGAGAAAAAGAATAAGCCGAAGTGAGTTAAACCGGTGCTAAGAGAATACAAGGGGTATTTTTATAAAGAGCCTGGTCAACTATTCCTTTTACGAAAAACATAAAGGATCTATGTTACCCTTGGATTTTGTTTTATTGTAAAATATATCCTTTCTTTATAAATAATTTTTTAAAAACTAGTTTTTATCTTCTATTTCTTCTATTTTTATTTATCTTCACTAAATATTTCTTTTAATTCTAATTTTTCTTCAAAAAAAATTTCATCATTTTCTACTTCTTCAAAGTTTACCTTTTCAAATTCATCTCTAATTTGATCAAACTCTGTAATTAGTATTCTAACTTTCTTTTTTGGGCATTCAGTACTTATATGTTCTTCTTCATTGCAATTCCAACATTTACATCTTTTTTTATCTAATGATTTTTTATTATAAGATTTATATTTTCTTTTAAAATATTTCCTTTTTTGTTTAAAAGATTTCTTTTTAAACTTGATATATTTTTTTACATTTCTTATGTTTTTTTTTTTTTTT
>CAIGRB010094824.1:7038-25238 GCA_903798255.1 Fraxinus quadrangulata | reverse complement strand
CAAGATAATCTGCATTAAAATATGTTAAAAGATCTTGCAATTCATTTGTAAATGCTTCAATCTTTTCCATACTCATGATTCCTGCCCAAAAAATCAGCAAATAAGTTATCTTTTGTTTTAATATATTCAAATTTAAAATTATAAAAATGTAATAATACTTGCCATCTGTGCAATCTTCTTTGTTGAGGTGAATTTGACAATCTATTATTTACTAATCCATTAAGTTGAGTATTATCAATTTGAACAATATATTCTTTAGGTAACAAAAATATTTTAAATTTATTTATTCATTTGACAACTGTTAGTAATTCTTTTTCATTGGTTGAATAATTTACTTCAGCATTATTAAATGTTCCACTAATATATATACAAATTTCATTTAAATCGATTTTTAATAGAGCATTCCAATATGAGTTTGATGCATCTGTTTGTACAATCAATTTATCTTTTTCATCTGAAAGTCTAAGTTTAGGTAAATTTTTACAATTTTCCTTTAAGTTTTTAACACAAAGATTATCTTATTCATTTAATTCCATCTTATTTGATTTTCTTAAAAGTTTCTAAAGTTTATTTCTTATTTTTCTGCAAGTTTTTCTATAAATCCTTCAATATAATTAATTAAAAAGCAAGTTAAATCATAATAAACATTCAAATAAATTAATGCAAAGCTAATTATTCAGGCCAAAAAACTCATAACAAGAGTTGATTTCATCCTACTAATGTAAAATCTAGCCTAACGTATTAAAATTACAAGAAATTATTCCAAGTTTAATAAACATCACCAAGAAATTGAATAATTAAAGAGAAATCTTAAATTTTTGAATGACCTCGATGGATTCTCGATCTCTCTTGAATTATCCTCCCAAACCCAGTGCCAATTTTCCGATATGAATTCTACTTAATAATCTTCTTGCAATTCCACGTTTGATAACTTTTACAAATATGAATTTGCCCTCTTTTTACAATGGATTTCTCTAAGAATCTTGATTTTTTTGAGTTTTTTTTTTTTGTAGTCAAAAGAGCTGTCTCTAGGGGTAAAAAAACATTCTAATATTTATATGGCTCGAGTCCAGGTCAAAGATATCGCTCAAAATCTTGCTAAGTTGAGTTTTAATTCTATAAGGAAATATGAGATTCGGCTAGATCTTATTATTATGCGACCGCATAGTTTAAGAATTCAACACCTAATTTTTCGGCATGGTGACATGCGACCATATGCCCAAATGTACTATGCGACCGCACAGTGTAATTTTGACTGCTTTCTTCCAATCTTTCACATTTTGGTCCCCAAACTTCTACGCATCACATTTTCCCACCTTTTTAGCCTATATTTTCGCCCTCTTAGCTTCCAAGTGCATTCAATTGAACCCCTAGAATCTTCAAACTTCGATTCATGGTCTATTGGATTGTTGAAACTTGGTCCCCATCTTCTGGATTTCACTTTTTTCAGGATTTTTCCTTTATTTATTCCAATTTCTTGTTCAACTGTTAAGTTGTACCTATTTAATACAAAATACAACTTAAGATATATTACATAAAAAAAAAACTAAATATCGCTATTTAAAACCCCGAATAGTATATAAAATACACTTATCACCAATTATTGAACCCAAATTTTTGTTTAAAAAATGTGTTTTATAATAGCGACTTTTGGAGAATTGTGATTAAAATATAGAAAAAAAAACTTAGATTCACATGTAAAAAAAAAAAATTATGGAAGAATCTGTGATTGAAAATGAGTTTTGGTAAAAAAAAAAAAAAGGGGATTCAAACAAAGGCTAAACAAGAGTAGAATTTTGAGGTAGGACCGGTTCATGAGGTAATTTTTGCCGTAAACACAAAAAATTTCTTACTTTTAACCTCACATTCTCCAACAATTTACTATTATAAAACTAATTTTAAGGAAATAATGGACATCAACGCAGGAGTTAATATAAAGTTTGGTTTCATTTTTCAAAAATATTTTTTTTTTCACACCCATTTTAAATTACGGCTCTTCAAAAAAAAAAATTCACATTTTTCATAATTATTTTTATTTTTTAATCATACGTTCTTAAAAAAACACTTTTTATAAAATTACTTCTCAAAAAATCAACTTCACCAAAGGGCTAAAATAACTTTTTAAAATTAATAATCCAATATTAGAAAATTTATCAAACGAGAAATTTTCTCTTTGTGGTTTACAAAAATTGAGTTCGAAGTTCTTCTTGAGCCCGAAGTTATTATTGAATATTACTTTTTTCATACTCATTTTTAATTATTTATTCTTAAAAAAATATTTTTCACATTTATTGATAACTCTTCCCTATTTTTCAAACATATTTTCTAAAAAAATCATTTTTCAAGTAATCACTTGGAACACAAATACCAAATACTATTTGGATAGATGATATCAGATGTCATCAAAAGGTCGTCAGGGACCTACAGAAATATGACAATTAGGATCTTTCACTAAATGGATTCCTATTCGAGACGTCTAAGAGCTAAATTAGCTGTTCAAATCTTGATTTGTATATTTCGACAATAATGCTCGAAAAATTTAAAAGTCAAACAATGTTTAAAGTAATTTTTAAATTTTAGAATATTGAGATATTTTACGTAATAATGCAATAAAAATGCCATCTTCAAGTGTAGTTGAGTTTCTATTTGAATCGCATTATAATTTTCATTTTCATTTTCATTTTTCTACTTATTCTCAATCACACATTCTTCAATAAAATAATATTTTCTACCACATCAATAACATTTCCTTCTTTTTCAACCACATATTCACCATCACATCACCAAAAAAATACATTCTTTGTATTTTAATGTGCATCAAACATGGACTGATTTTGGCTATTGATATACTAAATTGATTTTAAAAATATTGACACCTTCGTTGTAGTATTTAGTCAAAATTACGTTAATATATATGCTAATGTAAACTATATACAAAGCCAACAAAAAAAATAAATAAATAGAGTACATGACATCTTATCCATTTTGTTTATTAACCAATTGGTGCGCGAGACTACCAAAAAATAAAGTTTAATAAACCAAGAACGGGAAACCATAGTGCCGCTATTGATTATAACTATTTATAAGAGAAATCTCTAGTTCGTAGATTGCAGACAAACAGTCTTCTTTTACTTACGTGACAATTTTTTCGAACAATTGTCCAAAGAGTATCTCCAATGAATTTTATGAATTGTAGTCTACGTGGCATTCAAGTGGAAACATTGATGTCTAATACATAGACTTTCAAAGCCTAGTATTTTTGCTTAGTCGTGTCTTTTATTTAGCACCCTATGCTTTCTTGACCTTCACATTTTGCAGTTATCTGTCCGACTCTTTTCATTGTATCTTTGTCTTCAACCTTCTATTGTTTTCCACATCTCTTCTTCAATGACGATTTTCATCCAAAAATTCATTAGAAAGGCATAAAAAGACTTTATTTGCTTCTTGTGTATTTCAACAAGAAAGATAAACAATAAATACAAAGTTTGACAAAATATATGCCGTTCATTTCAATACACGCTAGCAGAATATTTGGACAAAAATTATTATTAAAAACAAAATGTGCTAAATGATTAAATTTTAACGATAAGAATGCAGTGCAGAAAAATTATGGACATAAAGGCAAAAATGAGCAAAAATTGGGGAATCAAAATATGGTATAGATAATAAAAATTGTTGTGTATATATAATTATCTTACAAATAAATAAAAGGAAGAGACAGAAATTTTAATACTCTAAAATAGAAACATAATCCTTAATTCTCCTCCCCATAATTTTCTCTTTCATTTGATTGTTTGAATAATTGTTGAATTAGAATGTCTACCCATTATATCTAAATCAATGTTCTAAAAAATCCGTCTAGGTAACGTCTAGATATCGCTTATACTCGAAATTTGAGGAAAACGTCTCGATTTACGCTTAGGCAATTTTATTTTTTTCAATTCCTAAATGACTAAATTTTTTCCTTCGTCTCTTTTGTCTTCTCTTGGCCGGCTTTATTATTTTTTTTAAGTCTTTTATTTGAATTAATTTATTATATTTAAAAAAAAAAAATTTTCATTTGACTTTAATTTTTAATTTTTAAAAGATTTTATCTCTATAAAAGTTAAAAATAACTTTATTCAATGAATAGTTAAATAAGATTTAAGTTACGATACTATCTACGTTATGTTTTGTTAAAAACTTCAAAAACATGTATGAAATTCCTATAAATCTATTAAGTATGACTTATTTAGCCCATGTTTGACACCCATTTTGGGTAAAAAAAAAAAAAAATTGGAATAGTGATTGATGGAAGACTGTGTGGTTAAAAAGTAAGGAAAATTTTTGGATTTATGCGTAATATTATTTTATTGATAGAATATGTGGTTGAAATGAAGAATGAGAAAAAAAATGGGTTTCAAACAGGGGCTTAGTTGAAAATTGAAACAATAAAAAAAGTCTAATTTTTGTATTTTGAAAACTTGAAAATTGTACAATTGATTAATTGTAGAAATTATTAAGAAAATATAGTATTTTATAATTTTAGATATCTGATATGTATTATTTTTTTCATGTTTATCCATGTTTTACGCCTTTTAAAATACTGATTTAAACGGGACTCTAGATAATATCTATCATTCATTCGTATCATTTTGATGAAAACTTCATCAATTTGCATTGGAGATGGTTCCTTTTTTTCCAAATAGTTTATTTCTATTTACATGGCAATCTTTTTAAACAATGGAGGTTAGCTTCAGATGCCTTTGGAGTTATATTCTTTTGTTATCGAAAACTCCTCAGAAATAAGCTAACTCAACGGCAAATCAATTCAATAAATCTAATTTAATTGTCGAGACTATCATAAATTAATCAACCAATTAATTGGCAAGATTGCTCAACACAAGTTAAGCAACTACGCTTGCTTGTAGGGGCTCGGAGTGGGTTGGGTTTGAGTCCAGTCCAAACTCAACTCAACATGTTCGATTTGACATTAATTCAAACTGAAACCAATCCATTCACGATTGAAACTCAACTCAATCCAAACCGACCAAACTTGGATTGGTTTGGACTTGAGTCCAATTCAAGTTGAACCTAATAATTCTTTTGTTAGACAATTTTTTTTATGTGCCCAGTGATTGTGGCAATTTTCGTTGAATTTAAACACCTTTTTTAAGTGGTAATTACATGAAACCCTATTTTTCAAGATTCAAATTCAAAAATTAGATTTCAAGTTTTAATTTGCAAAAATCAGATATTTTATATATAAATACAAATTTTTATATTTAATTAAATATTAATAGTAATATTATAAAAATTAATTTATATACAAACACTCCTCTCTCATTTCTCCACTCTCTCTCTACAAACCCTCCTCTCTCATTCTCGTCACCACCACAATCTCTCTCTCTCTCTCTCTCTCTCTCTCTCTCTCTCTCTCTCTCTCTCTCCGCACCCAGTGGAGCTTCTCTTCACCGGAGCCGCGACGGATTTGATCTGATTTTTGGCGACATAAGCACCGATGAGCACATCGCACAGATTTCGTCGCTATGCATCCCCATGGCGGTGGTCGCACGTGCAACCACCGCCTCTGCTCTCTCTTCCTCTCCCCCTTTCCTCTCGTCTCCTTCTCAACAGTGGTGTTGGTGTGGCAGTGGCGATGGGTATGGTATTTCGATTCAAATTTTTGGTGGTGTTTACGTTGTGGTGTTTCGCGGTGGTCGCACACCGTGCCACCACCGCCTCTGTTGTCTCCTTCTTCCTCTCCTCCCTCTTCCTGTCGTCTCCTTCTCAACAATGGTGTTGGTGTGGCTGTGGCGATTGCTATGGTGTTTTTCGATTCAATTTTTTGGTGGTGTTTACGTTGTGGTGGCGGTTTGTGCTGTAATTTGGGTGGTGGTAGTGGTGGTTTATGGTGCCACGAAGCTGGGATCTGAGCTAACGCCGGCATCAGTGATTTAGGTGTTGGTGGTGTGACGGTAAAGTGGCGGTTGGGTATTGGTGGTTGTGAAGTGGGCTGCGGGTGGTGGTGGTTGGTGGTGTTTCGGCGACGATTCAGTGGTTGTAATTGTGGTAGCGAATCTGGCGGGATCTGGTGGTGGTTTTGGAAATGAAGGTGTTACTATTGATTTTCGTGGTGTTTGGGTGGTGGTGATGTTGGTCGTGGCGATAGTGCAGATGTGGTGGTGGTGGATTTGATCTTTTGGTTTTCTGTGACTAAAAATATTATCTGTGACCTTACAATTCGGTAACCGTGACTAAAAATAAAATCCGTGACCAACCATTTTGTTATCTATGACCTAAGAATTATTTAATCTGTGACTGTGAAAAAATCTGTGACCAACTAATTTGAAAATCTGTGTTCGCGTGACATTTTGTGACTAAAAATATAATTTGTGACTTTATAATTTGGTAATCTGTGACTAAAAATATAATATGTGACCAACTATTTTGTTATCCGTAACTTAAAAATTATATAATCTGTGATCGTGAAAAAATTTGTGACCAACTGATTTGGAAGTATGTGACCGTGTGATCTATAAATTTTGATATGTGACCAATTAATTTTGAAATTTGTGATCAACGAATTAATTGTGACCTACAAAATTTTTGAACTGTGACCATAAAATAGTAGTCAGAATCGAACCAGTCATTGGAATAGTTGCCAGTATCGGAATATTCGTCGGAACGGTCGCTGGAGCGGTAGGGGTGGTGGAGGTGGGGTGGGTTACATATATATATATAAAATACATAAATATATATGTATGTATATGTCAAATATCTGATTTTTGAAATTTAAAAGTTGTTTTCTTATTTTTGAAATAGTGTATACTTAAAGTGGGATTTATGAATTTTTCACTTTTTTAATGTTTGATACAATTTCAATTTGGACCAATTTCAGTTACATTAAAAATGATGATTTGAAAGGCCTTAAGTCGATTGAAGTTGGATCAGTGGTCCGTTGTGTTAAGTTTCATTCCGATAGAACAATATAAATTAAAAGTATTGTAAAACTTGTTAAATAGATTATACCATGATCAAAATAAATACATATTAAGTCAATTTAAATACATGTTGAATACCTGCATATTATATCCATTGAATAAAATGAAGAGACAAGAGGCTAAGAGACGTGAGGTAGAGAATAATTTTTATAATTAGGTTTTAGGTTTTTGATTTTAAGTACTAATTTTCTTTTTAATATTATTAGTTGAGTTGGGTTGGGTTGGGTTGGGTTGGGTTGGGTTCCAGGGTTGAGTTTTAATAGATAATCTTGATCCCAATCCGACCTAAAATTTGATTTCTTAACCCGAACCCAATCAAATTGAACTAAAAAACTTGGTTTTAGTTGGATTGATCGATTTGATTGGGTCGAATTGATTTTTGTCCAACCCTACTTGCATGCATTCAAAATTATTACTGTTTACACATTTCCCAATTCTCACCACAGTGAAGTAAGAGTTGCTTTAAAAGATAAACTTTTATTTAAAAATAAAAATGGATAATAGTATGATAGCACCGGCCCTTAAAACTCGCATGATTTTCAACAATGAACCACCGGGGTTTCAATCCTCGTCTCATTTTTCATTTCTCATTGAATACATTTGTTTATATTCATTTTTACTCGGATTGATATCACAGAATAAAGGGGTATGGCTCGACTATCTCACCCATCGCATCTGGAAATCTAGAATAATAAAATTGATATAAACGAGTTCTAAAAAAATGGAAAAAACAATACATTTTAATGATAGCTTGATCCCAATACGTATGATATGTTGATTGGCATGTCAACCTCCATTATCCTTTCATGGTCTATCTAAAAGTGTCACGTGCTTCTTGATCGTAAATATTTTTATTGACTGCCCGTTGTTCAAAAAATTCTCATTTAAACAATTTATACCATTTATTTATAGCATTTAGATATCTTATATTTCAATTCTTTCGCACCCGAACAATAACATATTGTTCCACGTACAAGGAACAATATCTTTTCATCTAAGTTAGAATTCATCCTGCAAATGTCATATTTTTCTCGACAATGTAATTTAGCCTAACAAATAAAGAGTTACTATTAACTTTCCCATCATTTTGATAATCGTCACCTATAATGCGCAAAAGTGTGTCTGTGTCCCCTCCCATTGATGGACGAACAAGAAAGAATTTTTCTGACCAACTATAGCCATAAATTATTTTTTTCGTACGAACATTCAATACATGTATCTATCTATATAATTAAAGAGATCGCTGTCATTGAAGACACTCAACTCTAATTCGATTTAAGACATTCTTAACTTAGCAAAACATGTTTTATATTCCGACACTCCCTTTCCTTAGAAATCACTCGTAAAAAATTTAAGAAGCTCATTCACCCACAGCTCGCTACGCAACTTTCCCATCAATCTCCATGTTTCCACCATTAAGAAATGAGTCCTTCATGACATTTCGAAATTATATAAAAAGAAAAAAAAAATCAAATCCCATAATTATTTCTCTCTTTAAACAACTATTATTATTTTGTCAAAAAAATAAAATAAAATGCATATGCCTATAAAAGAAGGAAATGGTTCGTATTATTGCGTAGCCCTAATTTTATCAGCTTCCCCATTCATAGCCGCCTCACATTCGTTATCATGTTCCTACCATCCGAAACCCCAAAACCCTGAAACTTCATAATATTAATATATATTCATGCCCAACGTGTATTTTTATATATGTATGTTTATGTATATTGGCACTGGATTTAAATTATAGCAATAATTTCATTGATTCGTTGTATCAAGATCCAAGATTTGTTGATTTCAAAAGGTATATGTTGTTTTAATTCACATTTGTTGTATGAATGTTCATTCTTTTTATTTGGCTATTGGAGTTAGGGGCTGATCTTGCATTTTCTGGATTTTTATGCAGATTTTATTTGAAACTTGAGGGGTTTTGACAGACCAATCAGAGGGCTCTTCTAATGTTCAAATTTTGATTGAGAAAAATCTGTTAAATTCGTCGAATAAATTTGCTCTGAAAATCTTTGTGGGAGATGTCACTTTTAACAAAAAGCGAATCGATTCAGATTCGGGAGGTTTGGGCTGATAATCTGGACCAAGAATTTGCCCTAATTTGTGATATTGTCGATGATTACCCATATATTGCCATGGATACTGAGTTCCCGGGTATTGTAATCCGACCCGTGGGAAATTTCAAGAATTCCAGTGACTATCATTACCAAACTTTGAAAGCCAATGTTGATTTACTGAAGCTGATTCAGTTAGGGCTTACATTTTCGGATGACAAGGGAAATTTGCCCTCTTGTGGAACAGAAAAGTATTTCATTTGGCAATTCAATTTCCGGGAATTTAATCCAAATGAGGATGTATTTGCCAATGATTCGATTGAATTGTTGCGCCAGAGTGGCATTGATTTCTCGAAGAATATCGAGAAGGGCATTGACGCCAAGCGATTTGGGGAGCTTTTGATGTCATCAGGGATTGTTTTAAACGATAATGTGTACTGGGTGACTTTCCATAGTGGCTATGATTTCGGGTACTTGCTCAAGCTCTTGACTTGCCAGAGCTTGCCCGATACACAAGAGGGGTTCTTTACTATGATCCATGTGTATTTTCCCGTGCTTTATGATATTAAGCATTTGATGAAGTTCTGTAACAGTCTACACGGGGGTTTGAATAAGCTGGCCGAGTTGTTGGAGGTGGAAAGAGTCGGGGTTTGCCACCAGGCGGGTTCGGATAGTTTGCTCACATCTTTTGCTTTCAGGAAGTTGAAGGAGAACTTTTTTAGTGGTTCCCTGGAGAAATATTCCGGAGTGTTGTATGGTCTAGGTGTTGAGAATGGACAGAATACAAACTGAGGATAGGGGAAAAGGTGAAATAAAAAAGTGAAATCATAGATAATGTACTACATTGTGTGGGCATGTTTAGAAGGATGCCACCCTTGTATAATCTTGAAGTAAAGGTTTGTTTATTTAATGAAATATTTCGTAACGTTCACAAGGATGCCACCCTTCTTTGTATAATCTTGAAGTAAAGGTTTGTTTATTTAATGAAATATTTCGTAATGTTGGAGTTTTATATCTCCTGCTGCTCTTTGTTGTTGACATATTTTTCATATTTCTGCTTCAAGATTTATTGTTATGGTTCTTTTGATCAAGAGAACCCCACCCCAATCAAAAAGTTCGATTCTTGTTCAGGTTGAAGTTGGGAATTCTTGGTTCTCGTCCATGTTTAAGACAGGATTTTTCCTTGGATAGTTGGAAACATTCTGTTGGATTGTGAGTGATATGCAATGTGCCAAGGTGAAGTCAACATTACTTTTGACAATCAAAAATTTGGAGAAATGAACTTAAATTTTTTCAAAGGAATTGACATTCAGAACCTTCTCAAATCTCAGCCAACATTTCATGTTCTCAAGGCTAATTTTTTTTTTTTTTTTTCATTTTTTCGCCTTGGAATGCTGTTGGACTTGGTTGGATTTTATGATCAGTCGACTGGTTAGTTTTAAAAGCTCAAGTGCCCAGATCAACGGATTTAGACATGCAACTTGTATTTTCGAAGTACACGGTCAAGAACTCAAGATGCCTAGTTTGAATAGGCCTATTCATCTGAACAAACTGAAGACATAAATCGCACACCATGGTGACAAAATCTATGCCTGGTGCTTTCTTTGAAGCAGTAGACTCGAACTCTATTTGTAAGTCAGCATTTTGCACTAGGTTTCTCAATACTCGTTTTTTAATGCACTAGGTTTCTCAATACTTGTTTTTTGTCTCTGTTTTTTTCACCTGAAGGCCGTATGACTGTCTCTAAACCATGAACCGGCCCACCATCATACACAGCAAAACAACCATGTTTGGACACTAGTTCATTTCTCATGCAAGAAAAGAGAGTGCATCCAGTGGCAACAGAGGTAGAATAATAGGGAGGAGACTATACACAATTGGTTCACGACATTAAATATAAATGCAGCATACTTCTCTCCGTTTTTCCTTTCTTATCACGTTCAAAACATGCAATTGCCAAGAGTGTTTAGTATATTAACAGATTACGGTAATGTAACTAATAATTTATATCTACAAAATAAAAATAAAAATAAAAAATTATCACTCGGGCTTCACAATAAAAAGCAACGTTTAACAAGATACCAAATTCAAATTCTCTAGTGTTCAATCACAAAGCACTAAATTCTGTTTTAATGAAGAACAGTACATAGTCTCTCATAGTCTAAATAAACATGGACAACTTCACAGAATACAAAGACTACAATTGAAAATGGTGGGTCAATCATGTCCAATTTCAGCTTCTTCCACAACTATCCAAACTTCCCTCTCCAGCTGCTTCCTAGCCACAAATAAAAAATTTTGATCAGAGATATTTCTTATAAAACCAGACTTCTTCGCATCTGCATGTGAGTCTAGGTTGCATGCACATAAAAATAATCAAACACACCACAATAGACACCCTGGGTACATATCTAAACTTCCATTGCATTTTCTTTTACTTGAATATGAAATTAGAGCGAACGCGCGCGCACGCTCGCGCACAGAGAGAGAGAGAGAGAGAGAGAGAGAGAGAGAGAGAGAGATGCACCAGAACTCATCTCTTGCGCTTGAGAGTCTTCAATTGCTTGAAGATGTAATTGATGACTTCCTTCAGCGTGGCTTTCCTATTTTCCTTGTAGTTCCACAGCTCAGGTACCACATACCGACCACTTGGGTTGTATTCATTCATTTCACGGAAGGCTTTAGTAACTGCATCATAAATTTCATCCCCCCATTCATCCTTAAGGTTTCTTAGCAATTCATCATCTTCATTCAATATTTCCTACATAGTTCAGCAAGACTTTAATATATAATATTCAAATAGTTCTCTGCCAATAATATATCAAACATAAAGGCAAAGATACCACCTTTGAATCCCAATTCATGTTCAAACAAAATTCAAAAGAATAAAAAATTTCAATAGGAATAATAGGGCTTTAATATCTTGATTTAAGTCTCCACAGATCTGTTAGACATTTAAGCCTGCTGAAAGTGAAGAATTTTTAAAAATATAGACAGAAACAAGCTCAGATCATTAATGACCTACCTGAGGATTTCCTTTGTCATCTGTGGTGACTTTGACTGGGTACCATTGAGGATTTTTCAGTTTTTCTTGCCATAGGGAGCAAAGTTCAAGGGCCTTTATCTCAGCTTCTTCAGGTGGGAATCTCAGATTGCATGCATTCTTGAATGCTTTCTCATCGACTTCTCCCATCATCTTTAGCCCAATATTAACGCGACTGCTACTTAGCATCTCACGCAAACTCTGAAAGTAAATAAGACAAATGGAATTATTCATGGCATGGTGACTAGTTAATGACCCTGAAAGTAAAAAAGACAATTGGAAGTATTCATAACATGCGGGACTAATTAATGACTACGTAACTGGCAAGAACGTATCTATTAGGAGCCACCTCACCCACTACTATGCTATCTGAGTGATCTTTTCTGCACTGCATTATCACTTACACAACCCTTGTTGAACCATTACAATCTCACTAATTTAGTATCCCACTATAACTGTGCTGCAAGCTAGAAGATTTGATGACATGAAGATATCATACCGTTATTAATTCTTTACGAGCCAGTTGTAGCTCGTCATTACTAGTGCGCTCCTTGACAGTCAATTGTAGATTTAAATCTTCAAGATTATCCATTTCCTCAATTTTCTCCTCCAGCTGCTCATTCATCTCCTTTATCTTATTCTGGACAGCTGCATCATCTTTTCCCAGATGCTTCATCACCTCTAGTTTTCCTTTTAATTCTTCAATTTCCATTTCTCGTTTTTGCTTCTCATCTAGATTCTTTTCTAACTCGAGAACCTTTTTCAGAGCTTCCTCTTTCTCTTTCTGCATATTATACAAGGCAAAGTATATTGAAAAGTAATAGAACTTGCACTCATAAGTAATGATAAATATGTAAATAAATGTGGCATACTAGCATGCACCTAATGGAGGGAGAAAAGACACAGCATTAAAGGCACACCTTATGTTCTTCTGCTAGCCTCAGGACATTTTCATCAGCTTTTCTCTGCTCCTCCGAAGCCATTTGAAGTGCATTATTTCTCATATCATTCTGACAAAGACATAATTTTAGCATGATGTGATAATCACCAATTAATTTTCATTTACGGCGTCATAACTAGAAATAATTCATCAGCTATGACCTTTGACATGATATAGTATAAATAATGAATCACCTTTTTTTTCTCCTCTTCAAGTTTCAGTCTCTCGCGTTCCGTCAAGGCCTCACGTTTGTTCAGTTCTTTACTCCACGAATCAAGTCGTCTTTTCTTGTTTTCCAACTCTATGTTCAACGTCTCCTGTTCATCTAAAACTCTCCTTACACGCTCCCGTGAATCACGTTGCAGCTTTCTTGTTTCTGAAAGAACACGACACTCAGAAACACATTAATTACTATCAAAACCTGGGATAAAGAAAACTTAATATATTGATCATTTTATGAGTGATCTAATCAATCGTATGTTATGGAGATGTCTCCTTAGAAAAAGTCTATCAAGCAGATAAAGTTGTGACTTTGTTGGATTCCATGGCAACAAGAAATGACATGGCTAGGTAAATTAATCAAGTTGAGAACTAAAACATTTTGAATTGTAAGCAAAAACTTAAAAACTTTAAGCTACCAGGGAGAACAATTTCCTATAATATCAAGGACATAAATAGTTACCATCTGTGCAGAAATCTAACATAATGCAATATGAGATAAGAGGTGAACAACAAACCTTCATCGAAACGACGGTGAAGTATGTCTTTCTCTTGAAGCATCCTACTAAGGGACATTGCCTTTTCATTGTACTTGATCTGCAAGTGATCCAGATTTTCATTTTTCATGTCTATCTCATTGGCTAGATTAGCCACGATTTTTTCCTTGTCTTTAGCTGCTTCCTCGACAATGTCAGCAATTGTCTTTAATTCTCCATTTTTCCTAAGGTAATCTCCCACTGCCCCTTCTGAATTATAATCATCTTCACGAGCAAACCAGCCATATATATTTGAACCAGGAGAAGTTCTACGCTCATCCCATTCTTTCTTACTATGACCATCAGCTTCAAAAAACTTTTCGAACAACATGACATTCTTAAACCCACTCCAATCATTGTCAAATTGTAATACAGCTTGTGCTGTGCGCTGTTGGTGATCCCAGAAAATCTCAACCTTTAAAGGCTTGTACCTGGAAAATTTTTCCAACCAGTATCCACTGCTATCCACACATTGTCCATTGCTCGGCTCATTCAGTATGTTAATAATTATTCCCGTCCAAGGCCAGCAGTACAAGTCATTCTGCTCAGATTTAACAGCAGGTGCAGGCGTAACCACATGCTGGGGAAGTGGTTCTGCCTTGTCAGCTAGGTCAGTTTCCAAGTACTTAGCCAATGCAAGATGGTTTGCCTTCTGCTTTGCACTTCGGTTGGAAGAGCCTTTGCCTGCTCCAATGGCGTGTTGAAAAAGATGATTGTACTGGTAATCTTGTTTTTTCTTTCCAGCGCAGAAAGGGCACCTAAGGGTACCATTTCGGCCCGTCACTTTGTAAACACCAGCCTTCAGTTCCTCATAAGGTTTTTCAACGTATTCATTAATCTCTGAATCACTGATATCCGACTCTGAATCAGAGCTGCTTCCCATCCGACTTGATAATATGACGAATAATAGGAATGAAACGAATGTTAGTCCAGCAAGAAGAAAACTGGCTTGAGTTTTGAGTACTCATCAGTAAATATAGGAATACTAATTAGGAGTAATGACCATATGGAGTTCTCCAAATGAGCAATATAATTTTAACAAATAGCAGTTTGTGGTGATTCAAGACCCTTGAAAGTAACATAACGTGTTAATTACATATATTGACTAGCAAACCAGCACAAGCCAAAAGGTGACAGCAGACTGAATTGATATGATGATCTGAATGAAGCAGAGAGCGGAAATGAAATTTAGAGCCATTGCACCATAAATTTGTGATGAACTAATTTAATTACAAAGGAATAGTTAAGGGAAACTTGCAAGGACGGAGACAGGAAAGTAACTCAGTGCGAGCACAATTTATCAATGTTAAATGTCGAGTTTTTAGTTATGGATTTAACGATGATAAAAATATAAAACAATATTACGACAATACTAAAAATGACATAGTTTATAAATTACACTTGTTCCTTGCGAGTTTTAATAATCTGTTATCGTTGTGTAATAACTTCATTATCGAGCTTCAAAAATATATCTTTCTCTATATAAAAGATCACAAATATTTGTACTTCCTCTTATTACATTGCGCTAACAGGGCATAGGCTAAATCTGCAATGGGCCATTGGCACGGATAAACTAGTTTTGTTGGGCTGGTCTTGTTAATTTTGGAATGGTAAGTTTTTCAACTTTTCAAGTTGGGCTGGGCTTGGACAGGTTGAGCTATACGCAATGCCTTCCTGCCATTTATCATTCGACAATAGAAGGGCACAATGATCCTTTACACACGTTAAAACCTCAGTCCTGCCCTAAATAGTACGAGAGTTACCATCTTCCCGTGCAAGCATCGAATCTTTTTCACTTTCAATTTCCACATGCAATAACTTACATTTCTATATATCTTTCCAAATTCCAAAAACAAACTCGAGAAATTAAACACGAAAAGATGGCCAAAGACAGGAAAATTAGGGTGGCTATGAACTTCTCAAAGAGCAGCAAAATGGCATTGCAATGTGCTATTGACAATTTACACAAATCAAAATAACAAAAAAATAAGAGAATAAAACGAGTCTATGTTGGGGTTCGGGGCTTCACCACCTTCTTCTGTTGCTGTTGAATAATCGACGGCAGCCAACGGAGAGGCGAGCTGCAGCCTGCAATAGGGATGGTCCGAACCCCGACGGATCAGGCAAGCTGCAAGCAGCAACCAAGATTGAATGGCAGAGAAGGAGGTGGAAGCTGATCGGCGGGAGGACTGAGGAGGCAGCGCAAACTGAGTGGAGCCGGGACTGGGAGGAGGCGGATGCGGAGTGGAGTGTAATTGGTAAGGGTCGTCTAATGAATCTATCTAATGGTAATATGGTATTGGGTTGAACAGAAATGGTATTGGGCTAATGGGCTTCACTTATTGGTTATGGGCATTAGTTTAAAAAAAAAATTGGGCCTTCAGATTGGCCCTGGAGACTTGAACGACCTACTTAAGACAGTAAAATGGGTGATATTATCCTTAGATTAACGTAATGGCCCTTAGGTGTCCATTCTATCTTTTTAGGCATATTCAAACTTCATTTTTCACAACAAAAAAGGCCCTTTCAGGTGGTTTCCACCCAAAGCACTCATTAGAAGTCGGTGTAATAACATTTTTGGCATCAATTACAAATCAACAAAATAAATTAAACAAATAAAAAGAAATATGGACTTAAAAGAATAAAAATTCAAGAAAAAGAGAACAAAAAAGTCATATAAAGGCAGACCATCTGTTGATGCTCATCCAAATGGGCACACGGGTCATTACATGGCCTTTTTCTGTCAAAAGATTTGCTCCATTTTAAGACCAATTAGTTTTGTTATACCACCTGAACCAGGTAAATAGTCCACAGGGTTTAGTGTTTCTTATCACAAACAACACTTCGACTCGTAAAAATTAGAAACAGACGCTTCAGAAATGGGAAAGTTTTCAGATCTTTGGAAATTGGCTGTAGATCAGATCCAGTAACTTATCTAACTTCACAAGAAAGCCTTTTTTTTTTTTTTTCCTTTTTTTAAGAGGATAGAAGGACTGCACAAGAGAGAATGAGAGTGTGGGACAAAGATACAAAAAAAAAGTGAAATGCGATGTTCAAGGTCCATGATGTCACGATGCCACATATCATAATCACATTTCTCATAGGTAACTGCTATATTGCAAAATCTAAATTCTTTAAGAAACCCTGTGACACTTCATGGACTAGAACAGGAAATGCAATATCAATTTTCTTTATTTAAAGGCAATTTTTTTCTGTTCTAAATACAATCAAAATGTCATGTGTTATCATTTACCACATCAGCAAAGAGAAAAACCTAGATGAAAAGCAAAGAGGAAAATAAATATCGAAAAACCAGTCATTTAGATTTTAAAGCTAAACATCTTATCAGAATATTTAAGCATAGTAAATGATACGCTTGCAGGTTAATCAATTCCGAAAACAAAATTAGTCATCCAACAATAAAAAATAAAAATGCATTTCCCGCATAATAGGAATTACAAATTTACTAGAGGAAATGAGAAGAGGGAGATATTGATGGATCTGAGAGAGCTTGGCATAGGACGATAAACAAATATACTAATGTAAATTGAAAAGAAAAAAATTTTAGAATGGGAAACAGGTAGTTCTTTATTAATACAATGCGAGTCTATGTCTTAAGTAAAATGAATACTGGCTATCGATGTAACCAATTGTCTCTAGGGTTTTCAACTTTGAAGAATAGGAAAAATTCCTAAAATTAGGGACTGTACTACTGCCTGACTTTGTTCAACTTGCTTTGAGTCGTCTCATCCCAAAAGAAATATTGTACAGTGTTAACTCAAAAAGAGTGTATATTGTCCGGTAAAGGAGAAGATCATCGCTCCTTTGCTTACCCGAGTCAACTCGGTACGAACGAGTCAAACAGGTAACAGACAAGCGCAGACACATGCATTCAAATTAAACGCCGAGAAATCATTTAAACATCTGAATACTAGTTAATTATATAAAGAAATTACATTAAGAGAACACTCTCACCTCGGTGAAAAACGATTCGAAAGGGGCGAAGACAAACCGAGAGATTCTGGAGCACCGGAGCTCGTAATGAATTGAGGCAAGGAAAATCAACCTCTGGCAAAAAATCTCACGGAGAAACCATGGTCGGCGACTAGGCAGGGAAAGGGAAAAACCAGTACAAGTGCAGTGTGGAGAGCTGCGAAATACAGATTTATAGCAAATTAGCACCACGGGCCTATTTGATAAAAATGCTTTTTGAAACAGTGATTTGACGAGAGAATATATGATTAAAAAATAAGTAAAAAATTTAAATTTAAATATAATATTATTTTATTAAAAAATATATAATTAAAAATAAGTGAGAAAAATGTATTTTAAAAATAAAGATAATTAAAAGGAAATTTAGAGAATGAAAAATTTTGAATTCACGTGTAACATTATTTTATTAAAAAATATATGATT
>CAIGRB010094810.1:8709-31294 GCA_903798255.1 Fraxinus quadrangulata | reverse complement strand
CTTCCATAGTATAATAAAACTATCTTCATATTCATTCATCTATTGTGTTCTTCAAGTTTTGATGGAAAATACTTTGTGCTTTAGTATTTTCTGCAACAAGGCTTGATTAATCCTTCAAACCATTTGTCGGAAAACTCTTAAGCATCTCAATCAATTAGGAGAGGGGGCAAATATAGTTTGAGGACAGCGATCACGCGTTTGAGCCTTTAATTTTTTATTCTGGTTTGTTCGTGCTTTGTTCATCATATTGCTGCATACTTTGGTGAGTTTCTTCTCCAACCCCGGTGGCGTTTCCAACAACAAATGTTCCAATACATTTTATGGTGAAATGAGTCGAGCATATGCTTTCTGCTCAGCCTCTGAATGAACTGTAACTTAGTATGCATATTGAGACGCTTGACACAATCGCTTGTGGAATTATTTACATTATTGTAAGGAAAATATAAATGAAAACCCTGTGAGATCATCTAAATGTCATAAGAAATGCTCTTTTGGCAGTAGTAAGATAAATCAGCTAAAATCTTATACATTGAACTGTCTAAACTGAACGAGCACTTAAAAGGGTGCATTTAAGCGAAACTGCTATTTATCACTCTCAAGATCTCATTTTCAAGATAACTAGGATATCTCAGAAATCAAAGGGAGATAATATTTATTACCTCTATATATCCTCTCTTTTCGCAGGGTATAGATAATGTTTATTATGAGACTGAATACAGAAGAGAATGGTGCGCTAGCAAGGGGAAACCCTCCACATGCTTTCTTTTCACAAGGAAGTTCACGAGGCCTGCTGCTCTACGACTTTTTAATATGGTCAGTGTGATACTCTGTTCCTCTTTCAATGTCATTTTAATACAATTCGAAGGGAACAACGAACTTATGGATAACATTGCATTTTTGGCCAAGCTTAAATTTACTTTTTAACTTTCTTTGCTGAACATGTTTGAGACGTTTTTCATAAAGTTACTTTTTTAGATTTTTAGCAGACGAGCTCACTTCTTTATTTTTATAAGTTGAGCCAAACATGACATATGTGAAGTTATGATGTGAATTTCTTATATTCGAGTTATTACTCTGATTTTGTTCGGTTTTACTGATCAACTTCTGGAACTTTTATGAGCGCAGTACTTTGGGAGTTTCCGTTTAAGCAACAAGCTAAAGCTGACATATATCGGTGCAGTTAATAGCCGTCGTAAGGTCAATTTCAAGTAGAAGACTACTTAGGATTAACCAACCTGTCATGGTTGTAAGAGAGTTGTAAAGAAGGGGAGAAGAATTATTTAATGTAGTGTGGCCTATATCATATTATTGTTGTTGTACATTGGATAAATTGGTGCATGAATTATATTCCATTAACAAAAAATACGTGTATGCAAAGACTAGAGTAATGACTTACCGAATCATGGTACATGCATAATAATGGCAAATCATTACTTATTCAAACATAGAAAATGTAGAAGTCGAAGGAGATAAAATGAAATTAGGTATGCGAATGCAAATCTCCTTAAAAAAGATTTCACCCACTGCACTGATGCTAATATGATCAAATAGACGTTTGTCTTTCGAAATGCGACGCTTTTTCAAAATTAATATAGTACACTATTAATTTTGCCAGGCAAATCAACGCTTCATTATTCTATTCTAGAATGTAAAATATCGAATAGTAAATATCGAACATGAAACTCAAAATAATTTGGAAATTATTTTGACAGAATTTAGAGAAAATAAAAAAATTAGAAACCAATTATTAGAAATTGATTTTGAGTGAAGAAAATGGAATTGGGTGCGTTTTATTTATAAATTTTCATGTGTTTCTTTCTAACTATCGCATCTTTTGGCAAAATTAATTTCAACCATTAGATCACACATTTTCAAGATTGATGGTCTAAATTGCATCTTTATCAAATGTATATTTCTGAAGAATCGTGTACTAATGTATATAACCTCGAAAAGTTAATTAGTAGTTTAGCACAAATGATAAAAGGCATTTCAATTGAAAAATGCTAAGTTATAGAACTGTTAATGCCAGAAGTTTTATAGAAGAGTCACATGGATGTGGGTCTCACCTGATTTAAATATTAGTAAAAAATGGGCCCCACATATTTGTGTCTTCCCTGTATTTTTTCATTCTTGTACCTATAGCATCTCTCATTTCAATTTACTAATGGAATACTCTTTCTAGCCAAACGAGACTGATAGAATTCTTATGATATACACATAACGATGGAAAATTGACCCAATTTCTAACACTTAAAAGAGAATGAATCGACAAGAAAAAATTGTTGGGCCAGTCAATTCAAGTGGGTGGGGGTGGGGTGGGGTGGGGGACACCGTTTCTTTAATATTCATAAGTGAGTGTTTGGTGGGGATTAAAATTAGATTTTTAGTAGATTGTGATAGAAATTTTTGAAATGTGTGGTTAATAAGCTGTGGGACCCGTGAAGATGTGATTAATATTAATTATTTGATTTTGACTTAGATTCAAATTGATTTTAATCCGAAATAAACAGAGCCTTAATTTTGATGTTGGAAACAGAAGTCAATATGCAGAAGAATTCATCCAACAATAAAAGAAGCCTTCTCGCAAAAGTGCAGTGATATAAAATGGTTGCAAAATTGAAGGCATGATTAAGAAGTAAAGTCAATCCATGTATCCAACCTACGCGAACCAAAAAAAAAAAGATAAAATAAAATTGCAAGCAACCAAAGTCGATTATGTTTATGATCTTTCATGCATACATATTAGAATTAGATTGTTTTAACATAATCAATTGATTATGCACAACAACAAAGTAAATTCCATGTTAAAATTGTTGAATAAATTGGTGTATGAATTATATTCCATTGACCAAAAATACGTGTATGCAAATATTAGAATAACGATTTACTGAATCATAGTACATGCATAATAATGGCGAATCAATGCTTACTCAAACATAGAAAATGCATAAATCGAAGGAGATAAAATGAAGCGAGGTATGCGAATGCAAATTTCCTTAAGAAGGATTTCATCCCCTACACTGGTACTAATATGATCAAATAGACATTCATCTTCCAAGATACAACGTTTCTTCTAAAATTAATATGACACACAATTGATTTTGCATAGCGAATCAACGCTTGACTGTACTATTCTAAAATGGAAGATATCGAATAGTAAATATCAAAAATGAAACTCAAAATAATATGGAAATTATTTTGACATAATTTAGAGAAAGAAAGAATTAAAAATCGGTTATTAGAAATTGATTTAGAGTGAAGAAAATGGAATTAGAAGGGTCATATTTATAAATTTTCATATATATCTTCCTAATGGTCCCATGTTTTAGCAAAACTAATTCCAATCATTAGATCACTCCTTTTTAAGATTGATGATTTAAATTGCACATTTATCAAAGGTCAACTCTTCATTATAAACCTTTTGTACTTGAAAAATCGCGCCCAATCAACGAACCTATTGGAGACTTTTCCAATACATAGAATTAAATCCTAATATACCCTAAAATTCCAACACCGTGTCAGAAAGGTGAAAATACACATCTTTCGGCAGTCAATTCAAGTAAGAGATTATAACTAGTTATTCTCATTCGAGATTCGGATCTTTTTTCTTTCCTTGCTATTACAAATAGAGTGCGAGACAAGAAAGAACAATTACTAGATTTTCATTGAATATATGTATGTATATATGTACTTCACAGAATATTCATCATTAATAATTATGGCTTCAGTTGTAAGGATGGCAAAATGTTCTACACTATCCATCCAATTACCATCCCTACTCAATTGGGCAGGGAGGCAGATAGAGCTGCGGTGTTGGTGGAGGGACCGCACTTGGGATAGTGCCAGGACAAGGTTGGCTTGTGGTTTTTTAATGGTTATTATTAAGTCTATATTTGTAATTGACAATTTCATAAGTCAAAATCATGTTTTTAGTTGATTTGTATTAGGAATTAATTGAATTGTAATCAAAGTCAAAATATGATTTATTCAGTCCAAGTTAAAGTCAAAATGGATTGGAATTGATAGTCTTAAAAGAAGTCCAAGATATACAAAAAGAATCAAGATTCGAACTTCAAGAAATTGAATGAAGAAAGGACTCTCCGATGCTAGCCTATCGCCCAGTCGTGCCTCGAGCTATAAGAGCAATGACATCATCGCCCGCCTAGCAGTAGACTGGCGCTCGAGCGACTGGCTCGCCTAGCATCAGGCTAGTGCTCGAGTGATAGGTCACGTTCTAGAAATTCATGTTTGCGTAAAACACTAATTTTTAATTCATTTTCATCACAAGCACTATACATATATATTCAACCCATAAACGTCTCAAAGTATGTTGAATCATTCTTTCATTATATAGAACACATTATTGAAGATCAAACAACATATTCAAAGTTCTCTTGATTCAACCATTTTTTTGTTGATTCATAAATTCATCCAACACATGGTTTGTTAGTTGATCCATAACATTTTATATTCAACCCAAAATCAAGACACAGAAAGATCTAACAATCAAACATCAAACCATGGCAACCCTAATAATGAATGTTTACATAATATATGGATAGATTAGCTGAAGTACCACAGGAATCAAAATTCAATTAAAAAAAATAAAAATCTATGATTAAAATTACGCAGCATCAGTGATCATTTACGGCCTGGGAATTTGCAATCTTTATAAAATGTTGCATCAGTTAATCAGTAATCACTACATCATTAATAGTTTTCATCTTGCAAATTGATTGTATAAATAAAAATTTACAATTTTTCTTACTACCTAATTAACATTTTCGAGAACCATGTTACCCAGAAAATTTTCTTGGATAAAGTCAAAATCACGGTCGGTCATTCAATTGTGGTGCAAATAAAACAATAAAAAACTTTTACAACAATTTAGAGGAACATAACCAAAAAAATTCCACGAAATTAACATAAATTCTATTAAGAACCTAAATTGTTTTTGATCAAAAATAAACAAGATCAAATCGATTACATGGAATTCTACGTTTTGAAATTGAGAAACAATTAAATATAATTTTAATTCAAAAGTAATTATCTCTTCTTCTATACACGCAGAATAATCCTAAATTAATCATTGCAAATTCTTGCCTGAATTGAAGAAATAAGAGAAAACCTTAAGAGTAAAAGAAAAAAGACGTTTTCGTATTTTGGGCTCTGTAGTCTTCCCAAATCTTAGTATGTGGAATTTTTTTTTTTAAGATTTGCTATTTATACTTTTCACCAATAGCTTAACAAGTAGATAACTCTTTAAAAGTTACTATTTATTTGAATACCCCATAACTAATAGAAACTTTTAAAAAGTTTTAATTGAGAACCTCAAAATTTTTAGAGACTTTTAAAAAGTCTATCTAAGTCCCAATTGAATACACATATATTAATTGAATACATCATGACTTTTAGAAACTGTTTAAACATATATTTAGGGAGTTTTCAAAAGTCTATATCGAATACCCCTAAATTTTTTAAATTTAAAAAATCATTGAAAAATATGAAATCCACAAACCTTATTCCAAACACCCCAAATTAGATTCTATAATCCCTAAAATCCCATAAAATCTCCCATCGCCAATTCATTTCATCAATTTCTGTGCTCGGACCCAAAATTGAATCTATGGAATTCCTCCTCTCTTCTGGCAAAATTTCTGCCCGAAATTCCTCCTAAAACTACTGTCTGGAATTCTCAAAAATACTGCCCATCTATTTATGTGCTCCGTCAAGATTCTTTGCCGCATCATCATCCACGGTATATTTCCTTTTGCATTCGATTTTCCTTTTTTATTTGATGATTTGTGTGTACAGCTACTAGCAATTTGATTTCTTAATTTATGTTAATTGAGTCCATTCAGAAACTTCATCTGGATTTACTATCCCCAATGCACAGTCGATTGAATGAAAATGGTGAAAAAATATTTCCGCAGTCGATTGAATGAACACCAGTAAAACCCTAACTTTTGTCCAACATCAAATCGAACTTTCTTGGTGATAATGGACCATTACCATAATCTGTGCTCCGACTAGTTCGGTAGAGACAATACAACATAACAAATCAATTGTAGAGAAGAATAACGACAAAAATTCTCTATTATTTTGTTGGGGTTACTATTCTAGAAAAGGGACCTAGAACTTTCCAAGATGAGAGATGATAGAGAGAAATAAATGAAGAGACGAAAATGTCCACAGAGAGAGAAAACAAAAGGGGTAAAATTGGAAATAAAATATATGAGGTCATAGTGATGTCATGCATGATGTCTTATGAATAGGGATTTAACCAGGGCCGATTCTAGGGCGAGGCCAATGAGGCCCGCACCTCCGGCCCAAAAGTGGAGGGGGGCCTCATTTTTTGGCCCTCCATTTTTTTGGGGGTACTTACAAAAATACCCTTAAAATTATGGATGTTTTGAAAAATCATATAAATGGTTTTTAGGAAGTAAAAAATATTGTGTAAAATGAAAAAGTGACACAATGTCACTTTTTTATATAAAAATTGTTACTTCTTTTTAAAAAGTGACAAAACTAAAAAAAAGTGACACACTCTCAAAAAGTAATACAAACTCAAAAAAGTTACAAATACCAAAATAGCACCATCCATTTGTGCAGCACCAGTAATTATGTTCTTAAAATAATCAGCACGTCTAGGCAAATCCATATGCTGATTATGTTANAAATACCAAAATAGCACCATCCATTTGTGCAGCACCAGTAATTATGTTCTTAAAATAATCAGCACGTCTAGGCAAATCCATATGCTGATTATGTTAAGAAAATATAACATATTATTTCATTTTTTTATCTTCTTAAAAAGTAACAAAAACTTAAAAGGTGACAAAAAAAACTAAAAAAAAGTGACACAATGTCACTTTTATAAAATTGACGAGCAACTTTGATATCCCTAGATGGTAATGCATAAAATTAAGTAAGTGACAGTGTGACACAATCTCACTTTTAAAAAAAAAGTGATTTTGTTAGCAAAAAAAGTTACCAAAAAACAAAAAAATAATAGAAAATAGTGACAAACACTATCAAAAGTGACCGAAACTCAAAAAATGTGACAGAACTTAAAAAAAGTGTTAGCTAGTTAGCAATCAAGAGCACGAGGCGAAAAATGGAAAACAAATATTTTCCCCCTTTAGATCCATCACATTAATTGTGTGGAAAATGGAAAACAAGTTGTGAAGTATCAGAACGCAAATATAATTCATAACCAAAAAAATCCTACAAAGCATCAGTAGTTCTACATGTAGATTTTCTATCCAAGATTACAAGTTCCAAGATTACAAGTTCTATATAACTCCAAAGCTAAGGAAAAGTAAGGACTAGCATAATGTAAAACTTTGCAGTAAAAATGCAAAAACTGGCATCTCTATATAAGTTGAAATCTCGTGCTCATCCACAGAAGCTGTTTACATTCCCTAGAAACATTATATTATAACCTAGGAGTGGTGGTGGATTTTTTCACGATAATCATTCACAACCTTCTCCCAATTCCATCTCTAGATTATAATAGAAAACAAAAGTGTAAAAGGTTCTCTCTATTCTAGATTTGAATTTCAGGGAAACCATTGGCTGCATTTCCTTCTTCCTCTGCTTGTCTTGCTGGTCTTCCTCTTTCCTTTCTTCCCCACTTCAATTGGCCTCCTTACTTCTCCTTATAACAAGTCAACACGGCTGAACGATCATTAGTTACTCATATACGATATAGCAATCCTAAATAAGCAATAAGCAAAAATCTGGGACTGCAAGTAGGGACTCAAATAGGGACGCATGGGACATATGGGGAAACGTAGGCTTGAATATGCTTCCTCCTAAATTGTCATTCAATATATGCAAATGGGGAGATATAATGACATAAAGAATGACATAATGTCACTTTTTAAAGTTAAGTATCACTTTTTAACGCATACAATGTCACTTTTATTAAAATATTATATTTTTCACTCAAAAAAGTATGAGAAATTTCAAGAAAATGACAGAAAATTAAAAAAAATGACAAACAGTAAAAAAAAGTGATAGAAATTCAAAACAAATTGACAAATACTAAAAAAAAGTGACAAAAATTCAAAAAGTGACAAAACACTAATTAAAACATTGAAATCAATTCAATAAAGTTACTAAACTTTTTCATTTAAGTCCGCTATTATCTCATGCGGAGAATATAACGCGACTTTTCCTTTAAACCTACATTTTTGAGGAATTAAATCTCAGTCCTATAAAAAGAAAGTGACACATTCAAAAAGTGACAAAAAGAGTAACAAACACTAAGAAAGTGAAACTGGGAATACAAAATGTCATAATTTAAACACCATCGTTTTTTGCTTGTCAGTCATTTGCATTAATCTATCAATCTCTTCAAATGAATACTCATCTCTGCTTCAAAAAAGTGACAAATTTTTAAAAAAGTGAGAAAATAAAAAAATGACAAACATTCAAAAAATGTGACAGAAAAAAGTGACACAAGTTCAAAAACTGACTCGGAATAAAAAAAAGTGACAAACACCGAAAAATATTCACTTTTTTCGATGTAGTAATCGAGACAGTTGAAAGCATGATTTTAATTAACAAATCGAACACATCATGATTTCGAAGGGAAAAAGTTGAACAAATCAAAACCATCAAAGGTAAGTAGATATAAACAAGCCAAGTTATCTATGCACAACCAATTCAACTTCATATGTAGTTTTAATCAACAAACGACTCTATAACATCTAATTGATATATACAACCCACCTTAACAAGAAAACAATTCGAAGATGATAGTAACAAATCCACACGATTTAGTACTTGAGTTCATTCCAATGGTGCAAAATAATGAATTTCATTGAGGGTGAATCTGACCGGCCCCTCCAGGATCATCAAAATCACAGGCCATGTGCTTTGACACCCTTCTTTACTCTCCACCTCATACATCTTAAATCACTGTGCAAAAACCTATCAAATAAAACAAATATCAATGCAGGAATTCCAATAATTTCCAGAGAGTCTTCATATTTACATAATTGGGCGTTGTTCAAATTTACCAAATTGGTCAATAAACTTCATAAGGATGCTTCCACAATTTATATAAAAGCCATATGCTGTTTATTTAAATACATCACGTCGTTAAATGTAAATGTAAATTCCAATTGAGGCATTTTGTTAAATACCTTGAAGGTATCTTAGAAAATCAAAGGGAAAGAATGTACCATGTAATTCTGGAGCTAATAATAATTTAATGACAATTTTTTTAATGCATTTATACATAAACTCTATCATAAAGAAATTGATTAAACCTTTGAGATGCAAAGATTGCCAAGCTTCTTTATCAGTTTCTGGAGGGACCTCAGTCAGAGAGTCGTTTCTTTCCTACAAATGCCCATGACTGGAGCTTCTAACTTCTTGTCGTCATTGTTGAATTGTGGATACCATGAATAATGTCATTGTTTGCTTAAATTTGAAGACCCCCATCGAAATTGGTGATAACTTTTCATAAGATTATCAAGGGTAATCTTTCCACAATTACCAGTATCCAAGTGATCGAACGATTTACAGATCTGTAAGATTTCTTTCTCTGAAACCATACCCATCTCCTTGAGCTTGTAAATAACGTACATAACTTACTGCCATATATCCAAAGGAAGGGAAACCAAATTAAAAAAGAAAAACTTAATGCAATTATTTGAAGAAATTACAATAGATTCACCATCTCAACAAATTCATAACACATTTGAGGTTTTCTCTCTACAAGAACATTGGAGTCGAAGTCGAAGTCGGAATAGGAGTCGGGAACAGAGGTTTCTCGAGAGTTATCTGATTTAGGGATTTCATTTGGATTTTTGTCATGGGTGTTAAGGTTTTGAACGTAATTAATACGGTAATAGTAGTTTTAAGGTATTAATCAAATACTTAATTTTTATAGGGTACTGTACCTAATATTCCCTATATAGTTTTCATATGTATTCAGCCCATCATAAAAAAAAAAAAAAAAACCTAATGGATCCGGTCTCTACACATAAAATCCGGCTCACACTTTATTTAGATGCCCAAAGCTCAATTACTTAATTCTTTATTAGATCACTTTAATTTTGAAATTAATTTTAAGATAGTCTTTATACACAATTAATTACATATATTGGCCCACATGGCAAATTAAACAATTTTTCAACAATCTCCAACTCGGGCCACATATATTACCTTATAAATGTGTATAACCTTATGAGCTCAAAACTTTTACTATTATAATCAAAAGTATCTCCAAATAATCTTGTCCATTGATTATATCAATATATGATCAAAGCAATATAGGATCAAAGCGATCTTTGTTACAAATATCATAACTAAACCCTCAATGGTCACGTACATCAATACAATCAAATGACATAGATCAAATGTGAATTTGTAGCATAGAAATTACATGTAATTTGATCCAAACTTGCCTATTTCCAATTGGTCCTACTTTATTTTTTAATACATTATGAGATCAAACTGAAATAAACTTGAATGTGTACAACAAAAAATTATCAAAACGACAACATCCAAAATTTCAAACTCCCACTAAACTAGTATATCATCAAAATTTAGAGCACCCATGTGAGCGGTGTGCTCAGGAAATATCTTGGTGGTCGACCTTTAATGAATAGATCTGCTATCATGGAGTTTGTCACAATATGTTCTATAGTAATCTGACCATTCTGAACTCTTTCTTTAACAACTAGGAATTTATTGTCTATAAATTTAGATTTTGTTGAACTCCTATTGTTATTTGAATGCAAGACTGCTGAGTTATTGTCACAAAATAACTTAAGTGGTCTTTCAATTTCATTCATAATTCTTGGCCCAATGGCAAAATTTCGCAACCATATTCCTTGATAAGATGACTCATAACACGCTATAAATTCCACTGCCATGGTTGAAGAAACTATGAGTGTCTGCTTAGCACTTTTTCAGGATATAGCTCCTCCAGACAGCATGAAGACATAGCCCGATATGGGTTCATACTGCCTTGACATCTAGGAAAATCAGAACTAGTATAACCAATGGTCTCCAATTGATCTGATTTCCTACATGTCAGCATGTAATCTTTTATTCTCTGTAAATACCGCATAATCCATTTGGCTACCTCCCAATGATCCATCCTAGAGTCACTTAAATATCTACCTAGCATTCCAACAATGAATGTTATATCCAGATGTATGCATTTATTGTACAATATTTCTATATGAGTTCGACTGAACATTACTGCAAGGTTCCCATAAAGTTTTCAATATTCATCAAGAAGTAAAATATAGACCATATTGTAGTATGGTAAAATCTTTAATCTTCAATTATCTTACAAAAAAAAAAAAAAAACTTCTGATGAAGCTGGAAAATATAGACCCTGCAGGAAAATTTTTACTTTTTCATGAATATTGAAAACATTATGGAAACCTTGCAGTAACTTTTGAGAAAATATATTCAGAATATTTGATTAGAAATTACACTTCACTGTAGATTACCTATATGGTCTAGGAGACAAGCCTTCGGTTGTATTGAATTATTTGTATTCCATGGAACATGCTACCTAGAGTGAACTATCGAGGAGGATTAACTTCTTAGTACTTTTGGACTACTTATAACCATTTTCAAGAATATCTTGTTTGTCATTTCAAACTCGTAAATTGTATTGTAATCTAATTGAATAGAAATGATTTGATCATATTGCAGTGGGGTCTAGATTTCCCACCCATAAAATTCTTCAAACCTTAAATAATTGTGATATGATTGTACATTAAAGTTGACGTATAAGCTCTTGGAATTAGCATCCATATGCCATATGTTTTGTCAAAATCGCCATTCATGAACTTAATGTTTTGTCCTTTCAAACTTGCAATTCTTTGTTGTGAAATAAATAAAGAGTTAAATGTGACATAAAACTAAAAAAAAAATGACAAAATTTAAAAAGTGACACAATGTCACTTTTATAAAATTGACGAGCTATTTTGACATCCCTAGATGGTAATATATAAAATTAAGTAAGTGGCAGTGTGACACAATCTCATTTTTATATATAAAAAAAAGTGATTTGGTTAGCCAAAAAAGTGACCAAAAAACAAAAAAGTAATAGAAAATAGCGACAAACTCTATTAAAAGTGACCGAAACTCAAAAAAAGTGATAGAACTTAAAAATAAGTAGTAGCTAGTTAGCAATCAAGAGCAGGAGGTGAAAAATGGAAAACAAATATTTTTCCCTTTAGATCCATATCATTAATTGTGCTGAAAATAGAAAACAAGTTGTAAGTATCAGAACGCAAATATAATTCATAACCAAAAAAATCCTACAAAGCATTAGTAGTTCTACATGTTGATTTTCTATCCAAGATTACAAGTTCCAAGATTACAAGTTCTGTATAACTCCAAAGCTAAGGAAAAGTAAGGACCAGCATAATGTAAAACTTTGCAGTAAAAATGTAAAAAATGGCATCTCTATATAAGCTAAAACATCCTGCTCATCCATAGAAGTTGTTTACATTCCCTAGAAACATTATATTATAACCTAGAGGTGGTGGTGGATTTTTTCACGATAATCACACAACCTTCTCCCAATTCCATCTCTAGGTTATAATAGAAAACAAAAGCGTAAAAGGTTCTTCTTCCTCTGGCTGCATTTCCTTCTTCCTCTGCTTGTCTTGCTCTGGTCTTCCTCTTTCCTTTCTTCCCCACTTCAATTGGCCTCCTTACTTCTCCTTATAACAAGTCAACACAGCTGAACGACCATTAGTCATATATGATATAGCAATCCTAAATAAGCAATAAGCAGAAAATTGGGACTGCAAGTAGGAACTCAAATAGGGACGCAGGGGACATATGGGGGAACGTAGGCTTGAATATGTTTCCCCCTAAATTGTCATTCAATACATGCAAATGGAGAGATATAATGACATAAAAAATGACATAATGTCACTTTTTAAAGTGAACTATCACTTTTTAATGCATACAATGTCACTTTTATTAAAAAATGATATTTGTCACTCAAAAAAAGTGAAAAACATTTCAAGAAAATGACAGAAAATTAAAAAAAATGATAAACAGTAAAAAAAAAGTGACAGAAATTCAAAACAAATTGACAAATACTAAAAAAAAGTGACAAAACACTAATTAAAACATCGAAATCAATTCAATAAAGTCACTAAACTTTTCATTTAAGTTCGCTATTATCTCATGCGGAGAATATAACGTGACTTTTCCTTTAAACCTACATTATTAAGGAATTAAATCTCAGTCCTATAAAAAGAAAGTGACACATTCAAAAAGTGACAAAAAGAAAGTGACACTAGGAATACAAAATGTCATAATTTAAACACTATCATTTTTTGCTTGTCAGTCATTTGCATTAATCTATCAGTCTCTTCAAATGAATACTCATCTCTGCCTCAAAAAAATGATACAAATTTTTAAAAAAGTGAGAAAATAAAAAAATGACAAACATTCAAAAAAAGTGATAAAAAAGTGACACAAGTTCGAAAAGTGACTCGGAATAAAAAAAGTGACAAACACCGAAAAATATTCACTTTTTTCGGTGTAGTAATTGAGACAGTTGAAAGCATGATTTTAATTAACAAATCGAACACATCATGATTTCGAAGGGAAAAAGTTGAACAAATCAAAACCATCAAAGGTAAGTAGATATAAACAAGCCAAGTTATCTATGCACAACCAATTCAACTTCATATGTAGGTTTTAATCAACAAACGACTCTATAACATCTAATTGATATATACAACCCACCTTAACAAGAAAACAATTCGAAGATGATAGTAACAAATCCACACGATTTAGTACTTGAGTTCATTCCAATGGTGCAAAATAATGAATTTCATTGAGGTGAATCTGACCGGCCCATCCAGGATCAACAAAATCACAGGCCATGTGCTTTGACACCCTTCTCTACTCTCCACCTCATACATCTTAAATCATTGTGCAAAATCCTATCAAATAAAACAAATATCAATGCAGGAATTCCAATAATTTCCAGACAAAAGCAACAAATAGTATTCCAAAACTTTACCCCCCACTTGCAATTTCATTATATGGACTGCAAAAACGAATGGACGCTTATGCAAAGAGTCTTCATATTTACATAATTGGGCGTTGTTCAAATTTACCAAATTGGTCAATAAACTTCATAAGGATGCTTCCACAATTTATATAAAAGCCATATGATGTTTATTTAAATACATCACGTCGTTAAATGTAAATGTAAATTCCAATTGAGGCATTTTTTTAAACACCTTGAAGGTATCTTAGAAAATCAAAGGGAAAGAACGTACCATTTAATTCTGGAGCTAATAATAAATTTAATGACAATTTTTTTAATGCATTTATACACAAACTCTATCATAAAGAAATTGATTAAACCTTTGAGATGCAAAGATTGCCAAGCTTCTTTATCAGTTCCTGGAGGGACCTCAGAGAGTCGTTTCTTTCCTACAAATGCCCATGACTGGAGCTTCTAACTTCTTGTCGTCATTGTTAAATTGTGGATACCATGAATAATGTCACTTTTTGCTTAAATTTGAAGACCCTCATTGAAATTGGCGATGACTTTCCATAAGATCATCAAGGGTAATCTTTCCACAATTACTAGTATCCAAGTGCTCGAACGGTTTACAGATCTGTAAGATTTCTTTCTCCGAAACCATACCTATCTCCTTGAGATTGTAAATAACATACACTGACTTACTGCCATATATCCAGAGGAAGGGAAACCAAATTAAAAAAGCAAAAAGCAAAACTTAATGCAATTATTTTGAAGAAATTACAATATATTCACCATCTCAACAAATTCATAACACATTTGAGGTTTTCTCTCTACAAGAACATTGGAGACGAAGTCGAAGTCGGAGTAGGAGTCGGGAATGGAGGTTTCTCGAGAGTTATCTGATTTAGAGATTTCATTTAGGTTTTTGTCATGGGTGTTAAGGTTAAGGTTTTGGACGTAATTAATACTATAATAGTAGTTTTAATTCGTTTTAAGGTATTAATCAACTACTTAATTTTTATAGGGTACTGTTCCCTATATAGTTTTCATATGTATTCAGCCCATCATCAAATAAAAACCCCAATGGACCCGGTCTCTACACATAAAATCCGGCCCACACTTTATTTAGATGCTCAAATCTCAATTACTTAATTTTTTATTAGATCACTTTAATTTTGGGATTAATTTTAAGATAGTCTTTATACACAATTAATTACATATATTGGCCCACATGGCAAATTAAACAATTTCCCAACAATCTCCAACTTGTGCCACATATATTACCTTATAAATATGTATAACCTTATGAGCTCAAAACTTTTACTATCATAACCAAAAGTATCTCTAAACAATCTTGTCCCTTGAGTATATCAATATAGGATCAAAGCGGACTTCGTTACAAATATCATAACTAAACCCTCAATGATCACGTATATAAATACAATCAAATGACATAGATCAAGTGTGAATTTGTAGCATAGAAATTACATGCAATGTGATCCAAACTTGCCTATTTCCAACTGGTCCTACTTTATTCTTTAATACATTATGAGATCAAACTGAAAAAACTTAATCAGTGAAAAAGAAAGCTGAAATGCTTTATTACTAAAATGAACTAAAATAAACTTGAATGTGTACAACCAAAAATTATCAAACGACAACATCCAAAATTACAAACTCCCACTAAACTAGTATATCATCAAAATTTAGAGCACCCATGTGAGCGGTGAGCTCAGGAAATATCTTGGGTGGTCGACCTTTAATAAATGGATCTGCTATCATGGAGTTTGTCACAATATGTTCTATAGTAATCTGACCACTCTGAACTCTTTCTTTAACAATTAGGAATTTGACGTCTATAAATTTAGATTTATTGAACTCCTATTGTTATTTGAATGCAAAACTGCTGACTTATTGTCACAAAAAAACTTAAGTGATCTTTCAAATTCATGTATAATTCTTGGCCTAGTGACAAAATTCCACAACCATATTCCTTGATTAGATGACTCATAACACGCTATAAATTCCACTGCCATGGTTGAAGAAACTATGAGTGTTTGCTTAGCACTTTTTTAGGATATAGCTCCTCCAGACAACAGGAAGACATAGCCCGATAGGGATTCATACTGCCTTGACATCCAGGAAAATCAGAACTAGTATAACCAGTAGTCTCCAATTGATCTAATTTCCTGCATGTCAGCATGTAATATTTTATTCTCTGTAAATACCGCATAATCCACTTGGCTACCTCACAATGATCCATCTTAGAGCCACTTAAATATCTATCTAGCATTCCAACAATGAATGTTATATCCAGATGTGTACATTTATTGTACAGTATTTCTATATGAGTTCGACTGAACATTACTGCAAGGTTCCAATAAAGTTTTCAATATTCATCAAGAAGTAATGGTCAAATCTTTAATCTTCAATTACCATACAAAAAAAAACTTCTAATGAAGCTGGAAAATATAGACCTTGCAGTAAATTTTTTACTTCTTCATGAATATTGAAAACATTATGGAAACCTTGCAGTAAGTTTTGAGAAACTATATTCAGAATATTTGATTAGAAATTACACTTCAGTGTAGATTACCTATATGGTCTAGGAGACGAGCCTTCGGTTGCATTGAATTATTTGTATTCCATGGAACATGCTACCTAGAGTGAACTATCGAGGAGGATTAACTTCTTAGTACTTTTGTACTACTTATCACCATTTTCAAGAATTTGTCATGTTTGTCATTTCAAACTCGTAAATTGTATAGTAAACTAATTGAAGAGCAATGATTTGATCATATTGCAGGGGTCTAGATTTCCCACCCATAAAATTCTTCAAACCTTAAATAATTGTGATATGATTGTACATTAAAGTTGACGTATAAGCTCTTGGAATTAGCATCCGTATGCCATATGTTTTGTCAAAATCGCAATTCATGAACTTAACATTTTGTCCTTTCAAACTCGCAATTTTTTGTTGTGAAATAAATAAAGAGTATATCACTTCGGGGTCTAGATTTTGTGCCCATATCATTCAGTTAAATGTATATATATTTGTAATATGATTACACAGTAAATTGGAAATAATAGGGGCTTGGAATTAGCACCTATAGGCCATAACATTTTCTTGAACTCATATATAAATGCAGTAGAATAAACCATACATCTTGGTGATCTTTCGTTCAGATGACCTAGTTTTCAAAATTAAATTTTTTTCTTTTTTTGTTGAGTTTTAATTTGGTACGTGGGCCTACATATGTAATTAAGTCTATATTAAATATTATTTTAAGATTAATCCAGTTTAAAGTGATATAATAAAGAATTAAAGTTATTGAGCTTTGCGCATTTGATATGGTATGGGCCTAAATATGTGTAAAGACTATATTCAATTAACTTTTATTTGATGGGCTGAAATACATATTGAAAGATATATATAAGGTTATGGTCCACAATTCTTACGTGATTTCTTATTGTTTGTGTCATCCCATCAAAATAAGAATAACAAGAGAAAGCGTATCGAGGAGGATGATTTAGAACCCCCAAATCTTCGAATCAAGAACGAGCAATCAAGATCAAGAACCTGTAATAAAAAATGCGCAATTCAAGACCCAGTAATTAAACTCATTTCCAATGGATCAATGTATGTTTCGCAATTTAGTTTCTCTTCGTGATTCGACATGGAAGATCTTGGGAATAAAGTCAAAATTATTTGAAGTTTTAAATTCTAACACTTTTCATTACAAAGTATCATTAACTGACAATTCTTAAAATAATACATTCAAGCATGAAAATGTGTGATGCAACGGATTGCTTTTAGCGAGCTATCTTTTAAATTAACCTTATAACTAATAAAATACAATACTAGTCTTGATCAAGTTGTGATTGCTTATACTTTCACTACTCTCCATTTGGTTGTATTGAATTATTTGTATTCCATGGAACATGCCACCTAGAGTGCTTTGAAACATGCATATATATTAACTTCTTCTTTAAAGCTCCAAGAAATTTTTTTTGTACGTGATTCGAAGACCATTGTAAAGAATTACTTAATTGATTGTTGAATTGGACTAGTGACTTAAAAGTATAACTGGAGTTTTATCAACTTAAGCTAATTCATAATGTAACTCATCAATATGAGATTTAAATAAAAACTCTTCAAAATAATTATTTAATCTTTTTGCAAAAAAAGTACGTGAGATAATAATTTTTTACCCGTTTTCCATTTTTATGGATTGATTTTTTGTTTTATTATATGGTTATTTAGAGAATAAAGTAGTAGACTCGAACATCATGTCATGTGTTATGCTTGAATCAATACTCTGTAATGAATTATACGAAATGATGGGACACAAATTTTACTTACTACACCACAATTAAAATATGTTTTCAATAAATACACCACAATAAATTTACAATTACGGCCTATTCGATAGGCCCTTTTTTTCCATGAAAAATGGAATTGAAATTCCATTTCCCACTTTTGCCATGTTTGATGGCACTTTTTTTCCCCCCCAAGAATTGGTTGTTTACATTTGCCATCATGTGACCCCTTTTCTTGGTTTTAGTTGAATTTCAATTCCCA
The DNA here is from genome assembly GCA_903798255.1 of Fraxinus quadrangulata. NCBI lineage: Eukaryota > Viridiplantae > Streptophyta > Magnoliopsida > Lamiales > Oleaceae > Fraxinus > Fraxinus quadrangulata. The sequence goes on along the minus strand of CAIGRB010094810.1, from coordinate 12,707 downwards.
CAATTTAGGTGGTTTTTGGTTTTCCATTTTTTTTCATTTTATTTATTTATTTGGGCTATAGAAACAAACTCTACCCCCAATTGTAAAAAAAAAATAATCCCTTTAATTGACAATTTCCATGTAAAATAAAGTCAATCCAAACAAATTATATCCCTAATTATAAGAAATTATATCCCTTTAATTGACAATTTTTATGAAAAACGAAGCCAAACGAATAGAAAATTTCAACATTTTCCAATTGAAAAATTATACCAATCAAAAATAATTAATTGACCATCTTCAGTAAAATAAGTTCTAGGCAATTCAATTCCCTGCAATTCATTTTCTTTCCATCCAAATTTCATCTTTGAATTAAACGGACCCTTATAGACCTGATTCAATAAAAATTTAAACAGCAGTAAATACATCAAGATAAAGAATTGATTTGTATTTATTAAGAATAATGTATTTTTTATTTCTCTTCTCACTTCAATCTTAGGTCAAAAACAAAAGTTCAGATTTATATCATTTTCGTAATTAATGCTGCTTTTCCCCCCTTTTTAAGCCTACCCCCGGACTCCGTGAGGAGTTTAGATTCCCCAGCCTTAGTTTATGAATGTTGTATAATGATCTTATTTCAAAACACATATGTATGCAGTTGTCTCACTTAGCTTCTTATATAATTATAATGCAGAGATTGTAGACCACATATAGATGATAACATAAAAAAGAATGTTATAGAAAGGAGATTAACGGGACAATATAAAAACCAACTGTTGTTATTTATAAAAAGAATGTTAGAGAAACTAAAATTTAGTAGTTATTTATTTTGGTAGTTTGACCTAGTTACTTTATAAGCAAACTAAATATGTATAGATGAATAAAAATTTCCTTTCAATTTGTTTATTCTAGCTAGAAAACACATAGATGCTTCAGTAATTGTAAATAACCTTGGGTGAGATCGGTGTAATTTTCTCTAAAAACTATTCGCGAAAAAATTTTCTATTTTTTTTTAACAAAAACTGTGTCCGTTCATGCTTGAAAAATTACTATATTAAATTTCAATTTTTTGTTTAGAGCATTCCAACAACACAACATGTTCACAACTTGAAGTACCATAATCCCATTTAGTCAATTATGAAAGGTAAATTCGTGTATCATCAAATTATGAAGGAAAAAATCAAGATTTAATAAAATTTCAACAAAAATAAAGGAATAAACATTTATTACCTAACATATGCACGAACAATTGTAACCTAGTCACGTACTAGCGAATCGATCATATTTCCGCGGCCTTAGGGGTTGGATGTCGTCACGATTAACAACTTGGTGACTGTATTATGCTAGGATAACTCTGCGGAATTGGAGTGCTGTATATATCTTGAGATTTTTCTTGACGATGATATAGCCATAGTGCTGCCTCATTGTGACCATAGCTTTCACTTGGAGTGTGTTGACAAGTGGCTCACGACTCAGTCTAGTTGTCCCCTTTGTCGTGCTTGTGTTCGAGTCAACTCTCCTGTGTGGCTTGAGAGTTCCGTGCTAGAAAGCAAGGGTTATTTAGATCGGCTTTGTTGTTGCATTTTTCTTTTGCTAAAGACTTGTCTATTTTTTTGTGAGTTTATGCTGATTAGTGAGGTAGAAGTTTTCTTTTTGTTTTCATAAAAAGTTTATTATTTTTCCTTTCTGTACAGGTAAGAGCGAGAGCAACATAGCTTAAGTTGGCTACTGCTGAGGAAATTAATCACCTTGAAGTCTAGGATGTTGAATTTTTTATGAAACTTAAACTTTAAAAAATATTACAACATGTAATATATGGTTACTAAGGTAATAAAATACTTGACTCTAGAATCATGTAACATATAATGCTTGTATGGGTATTTTACAATTAATTCTATGAAATGATGGGTACAAAATTTAAGGCACCTAATGCTACACTAAATAAAATAAACAAATTCATTAGAAACAATTGATGTGATTGTACTATGAGTACTCAATAAGTGATTCAAATTTTTTGCAAATGTGAAGGACGGGTCTAGTCTACACAGGGGTATGGGCTAGAATTCATATTTAATTCCATTTCTATTTTAGTTTACACTTTCGTAGGTTATTCTTCTTGTGGATTTTGTCTTTTGCAACTTTTATTGCTTTCACAACTTTTAAGGTGATCAAATCCTGTTATTATTTGATATATTTTTGGCACTTATTAAATTTCAATTTTCTGTTTAAAGGAATTCCACCAACATCGCTTGTTCATGGCTTTTAAGTAACTATATATTAGGTTAGTCTAGTGCATGGCTTGAAGCAATAGGATATTCCCATTTAGTCAATTATGCTGGAAAGATAAACTCCGTACATCATCAAATTATGAAAGAAAAATCAACACAAGTGAACAACAATTTCCACGGGAAATTAATAAATGTATGTTGACGTTGATTTAAATATAATTCTTTGACCCAACATAAGTTAGTTTTGATTAAACGAAAAGGCTTAAATTTATCATCATTAGATTTCTTTGACAAGAGAGACCACCTAATTTGAGTGTTTGAGATATGTGCTCTTAGATGGTTGCACAAAAAAGGCAAAAGCCCTGCTCAACTTAATACAAGGTTTTGCTGAAGACTGAGCATAAAGCATGAAATTCTTCCTAATGAGAAGATTAACAATGTAATTGAAGGTTAACAATATAAATGTTCAATTCTTATTTTATTTTTTTTTAAAAAGAATTCTTCAAGAAGTTTTATGAAAAATAGTACCGACGTACCTTTTATAGATATTGATGTGGCTTGTAGCTATAGGCTTCAAAATCCTGTAAAAGGTTGTTTGGCAAAACTTTTGATAAAAATCTAACATATATTGATAAAAGTTAATAAATTGTGTAATTGAAATGTTGATTAAAGTTAATAATTTCATTAAATATGTGGTTAAATTAATTATTGATTTTGACCTCAACTTTTCAACCTTTTAAATTATCCCAACAAACACTAAATTACATTCATCTGCGTGTGTTGCAATTCCTCATGGGTTGCAATTCCTCATGGGTTGTCTTCTTATAATATCACTGGTACTTTTTACTACAACAGGCTAATCCTATATATTTTTTCTTTTATGGCAATTGCATCAATGCGATATTTCTTTAAAATGTATAACAAACAACTGTATATTGCATGAAGGACTAAAACCTGTGCAATAAAGAAAGAAATTTAAAAAAATGGCCACGAATTCTGGCCCCTTCATCATTTACCGTTTTGCATTCTTATTAAATTATTTGTTCTGAATTTTGAATTCTCAATAAAACGTTCAGAAGTTACTGAGAAGTAATGGGTATTAGGATCACATTCATCTGTAGAATCTTTGTTAATGACTGCAAAACTTTTCATTTTGTAATTAAAATTTAATATCAGTCGTCAATTTTGTAAATAAGCAAATTTATCATGTACAAGTCCCACAAACAATTAGTGAATTATTAGTGCAATACAATCGGTCTATCTAATCAAATCCCTATTAAACCTAGAAAAAGAATCAATCTTTTGGACCACTTTATTCCCATCTCTACGAATAAAGTGACATGTGACACAACCAATAACTTTAAAGTCCACGTTGATTGCATAAAATTTAACACTTGCACTTTGCTTGGATGGACATTCCATAAATTTTAAGTAGCCATTCTATTCTAGGAAATTCTAGTACAACTGATTGCTTGGAAATGCATTTTATACATGATTGTACGATAAAGCATATAAATTTTTGGTGCAACTTATTGCTTGGAAGGGACATTTTTTTTACATTTATTCAATAAAAACCAAGTGACATAGCTGATTTATATTTTAATATGATATAAGCATTTTACAGTTAAAAAAAAAGTATTCAATAGCTTATGACAAGATGAATAACCCAGGGGCGAATCCAGCCCTGAAGTTAAGCACTGGCGGCCGCCGATCATTGACCGTTGACCGCAACGACATGAATGTCGATATTGATTATTAATTATTAATTAAATAATATAAAAAAATGTTCGA